>CM050164.1:394344296-394401055 GCA_027410445.1 Discoglossus pictus
ATATCCAAACATGGTTGCTGTAACATTATTTATAAAGCACCAGTAATTTCCGTAGAATATTGTACAATGAATTGTGCAGTATGTTGATTTTTGCTTAGTGTGATTTATTCCGTCTATTTCTTTTTCACCACTGCAACCTGGGTTCAATACAAGTCAGGGAACCAAGAGGTCACACCACCCTGAAGCCATGCAGGGCTGGATCTAGTCAGTACTTGGATGTGAGACTACCTAGGAATACCAGGAGCTGTATGCTGTGACCCACTGGAGAAGGAACTGGCAACCCACTCCAATATCTCTGCCATGAATACCAAGTGGATCAGAATGGCGTGTACGGTCCATGAGGTCACTGAGAGTCAGACATGACTGAACAACGCAAATACATATTAAATAGCTGCTGCCCTGTATATAAACAACATTTTATGACACTGTATAACTGGATCTTGTTCTCATGTTAAAGTATACTGTTGGAACTAAGCACCCATCAATGGTACAATTGTAAAGATAATTATCAATAAAAAGCAGAAAAGCTCTAGTTTACACGACACACAACATTTTAAACTATTAATTATCTTTTTAGTTCTCATAAAATTATATTTATAATATAACAAACCTTTGTTTGTATGTCTAAAACAATGCCTGAGTTAAAATTTAAATATAAACACTTAGGCCTGTACACAGAGACAATTTTTTAATAAATCTTGATGTCTCAGTGGGTGCCAAATTTAGAAGTGATCAACTTTTTTAAAGGGACTCTATCCACCCAAAAATCAAGTTATTTCTTACAGTATTCTTAAAGAAAACTGGCTATATACTATACTAGACTAAAAATATTTTTTTAGAAATTCTGCATCGTTTGTGCTGCATGAGTATGTAAATGAGCGACATCTCAATACTAATTATCTGCATTGATGAGCTAATTAGTAACATAGGGCCCCATTTCAATATTTCGAGCAGACATTTACAGTATAACTTTATAAGTAACTTGCCAACCTATCTGTTCCAATCCATTTCAATTTCAGGGCTCTGTTAATGCAGGCTTGAATAGTCTAAAATGAGCTGGGTTAGCAAGCTACAGTGCCCTGTCACATTCAAATTCCCCTCAAAGCCATTGCAATCAGTTCTAATGGTGCTTCATACAAGTTACATACTGTGCATAAGCTCTTTTTTCCTCCCAATCCTACGTGTACTCCAGACCACCCATAGAGGCATAAAAATGCCTCTGGAAATGATTCAAGCATCAGATATGATGCTAAATACAGTGTAACATTTCAACTAAGTAGAATATAAGGCTTGATTTCTTATATCCGAGACAATTAAGCGGTTAGAAATACACCCCAGACACATTCGTGGAGCCCAATGATTCCCATGATTACCCCATATAAAGAACATTAAAGGGGGATCTTGTGGATTCCCTCCTAACATTTGTTGAATGAAATACCGGGTGATTCCCACCTTCCACATGCATGAGAGAACCCTCAGGGTTCCCTCCCCCGCTAACCCCCGATCCACACAAGAAACCTATAACCACAGAGGTCTTTTGAGACCCCAATGGCACCTAATCATTAACCCCTTGCCAGGGATGTCCATTAGAGACCACGGTGGTAGGGGTTAACGTCTAGGTGCCATGGAGGTCCTTTAAAGGACTCTGCGGCATGGGTTAATATTTAGGTGCCAGGTAGGTCCTTAAATTAGATGCCATAGGGGTCTCAATAGACCCCCATAGTTATAGTTTACATCAGATAACCCTAATAATACATAATACAAATCTGTCTAATGAGTCTAATAACTGTCAAAGGAAATGTTTCTATCAATAATTATTCTTGCTTTTGTTATGTTTTGTGTATATATACAGTACATTTGCAATTACCAATATTCAGTAAAAGGTTTATGTAATGAGTTTAATCAGTAATGTACAGTATACTAGAGAGATTACACTTAGTCACAAATTATGTAATAAAGGTTTTATTATGGCTGTACATTTGATCCACATGATTCAACACTTTCGGCAATGCATTATGTAACGTTATAAAGTACATTTATTAGAATGGTTGTCTCAACTGTTTTGACCTGGGGATAACTTCTAATATTCATGGTCCCCACCTCTGAGATACAGAACAATTTGAATGAGGTGAAATAACATGTGACACACTAATATTTTGTTTAGTTTTAAACTGATCTGATAAGAGTATATTTTGACTGGAGTAATATCTAACTGTGACGAGTGACAGTGGCATATTGTTTGTCTCTCCTCATCCCTCATTGTTCCTGGGGACTAGCAGATTATGACAGTGGCATTTTGTTTGTCTCTCCTCATCCCTCTTTGTTCCTGGGGACCAGCAGATTAGGTTTCATGGATCAGATGTTGAGAACCACTGTATTAGACAATTACTGTAAAATAATTTTGTATATAGTATGCAAATTTCACATGTAAAATACACATGTAAGAATATTTGTAGAAGCAATGGTAAGGGAGTGAATGGAGAGTTGCAGTGCACAACATTTAGGGGGCTGCTTTGCAACGTCTCCATATATATATGAATAGGTACATGGTAGATATCATGGGGGGCAATAAAAAACAACAAATAAAACACATTCTACTTTTCCTCCCCTACCCTCCCTTAACAGATTATACTGCACCAGCTTCCCATTTCTGATTATATTATGATCCTTCCACTTCCTGATTGATTCTCTCTGCAAGCTGTGTACACTGATAACTCAGTTTATTATTACTGCTACTGCCTCAGGTTTTATATTGATCTACTACCAGAAATAACAGATAGAGTCTTCACACAATGTGCAGTATAGATGTGTGATATGAGCAATAATAATCAATCCCCCAAAGCTTGGAATCAGTGAGTGTTGTGCAATAGTGTGGTAACCAAATGTAGAACAAATACGTAACAAGTGGGCAATAATTAAAAGCACACTTTTTTGTATGTCTGTGTAAGAGAAAAATAAATAATATATTTATAAGTAAGGAAAGAAATCATCACATCTTCTGATCTCACTCCTAATTTTGTAAGCAATGGAGGACGCCGCATTGCAGGATGAAACATGTAGAATGAAATAGTTGTTTTGTTTATATTCATAATATCACAACCTTAGTACAGAAAGAAGACATGAGATGACCACCATGAGTGAGTGTGTAACTACAGTCCTAATGTTTTTTTAATAGATGATCCTACACCATCAGGCCTGTTTCAGCTTTTTTTGTTTTGATTTTAGTATTTACAGATTTATGGGGTTGAGTTTTCACCGTTAAACTAGCAGTGTGCAATCCAGAGGTGAACAGAAGTTGGATACTGGGAAGGGTCGAGTGAGTTTTGGGGTAGGAAGTAGAGAAGGGGGGTGAGGGGACAGAGAAGGGGTTGTAGCACGGTGGAAACGTGTTGAGGGTCTGGCGCTTGCAGGTTTCTGGGAGTTTTGCGGGCAGGGAGTAGAGAAGGGCAGTGCGAAGGAGGTGTGGTGAGGTTGCGCGTAAGGAGGTGGTGGTCAGAAAGAAGGAGTGAAATAATGACATAGATGCATAGATTGGTAAAAATAAGGTCAAGGGAGTGTCCATCACAGTGAGTTGGGGATTCTGTACATTGTGAGAGACCTAGGGAAGTAGTTTTGCGGCTGTTGTGGAGGTGGGTTTGTCAGTGGCAATGTTGAAATCTCCAAGAATGAGTAAAGGTACGTTGGCGGAGAGAAAGTGAGCAAGCAAAATTATCCAGAAATTGAAAGGGTGGTCCAGGTGGGCAAGAGATGGGTGAGAAGAGGTGGACAGTGTGAACTTTAAACAAAGAGAATTGAAGGGAGGGGACTGGTGGTATCCAGTAAAAAGTGCAGCAAGAGCAAAGTAGTATGGCCACACCTCCACCTTGCTTATTCTAGGAGTGTGACTGAAGTGTAGGCCCCCATATGAGAGAGCGGCAGGGGAGGCAGAGTCAGATGGAGTGACCCAGGTTTCAGTGATTGCCAGTAGATTGAGGGAGTTAGAAATAAATAGGTCATGAGTGAAGTAAGTTTGTTGCAAACGGACCTTGCATACTAGAGGACAAATGAGAAGGGCAAAAGTAGATGGTATAGAACAGGTAATGAGGATTAAGTTATGGGTGTCTGATGCCCGGGGCTGTATGTTGGCAGCAGCACATGGAAATGAGTGAGGGGCCTGGGTTAGGGGATATATCCCCAGAAGCCATTAGAAGAAGTAGATAGATCGACAAGAGATGGGAGTGGGATGTGCAGAAGCATTTCTGCTTTTGAGCCATAGAAGAGGGAGGAGAAAAGTTCATGGAAACAAAGAAGAGGAGAGAAGAGTATGGATGGGGGATCCTTATATTATTGAAGACTTGATATGGAGAAGAGTTTGAGAACGAGGCAGGAGGTTCTAAGGAGAAAGAAAGTGTGAGGAAACACTGAGTAACAATGCCTTAACTCAGGCCGGAATAGAGGCCAGTATTGGACTTTTGTCACCTTCAGTATATGATGTTGCTTATTTGACATATTTTGTATTAAATCCCAACACTGAGACTATTATTTTCTTTTAAAAATGTGTGGTATATAATTTGGTATCCAATTGAATGTTTATGTGTGGATTAGCATTCACCAGAATTTACATTGTAAGTAGTAATTGAGGTTAAAATACACATAATATTCAAACTTTTTAGATTTCAGATTTTTATACTATGTGCAAGGTAAAATGATCCAAATGTAGGCAAAAGAACACTGAAAAACTGCCAATCTTCCTGATCCCCAAAACTGGTAAATCAGTTTTTACCCTGGATCCATATCCTACCTAATTCTATTTAATTATGGTAACTTGTTAATCAAAAGTACATCCAACCCCTTTTAACTAAAAGCTCTGATGCATTAAATGTTACTAATCTTTGTTTTGAACTTAGATCACATTGTGTGGATATATTTAACAACAGTTTTACCTTCAAAGGAAAATCAATGTAAGTATATGTAGAGCATCTTTAAAAAAAAATGTTGATAAAATGATCTGCAACCAATGTAATCTAAGATTTGGACCAATAGGAAAACACATACTTATTAAGATCAATATTGACTGAGTGTAGCTATGTTTACCTTCTCTTTTATATGCTGCTTGGTTCAAAGTTCCTATCTGTATTGCTGAAAGTTATATGGGGTTGTCACTATATCTGTTAGACACGGCAATGATTCACATGAATTGGCTGCTTCCTGGTTCACTTTAACCCCTAAAACTCTGCAAATAATCAAATTGCAGAATTTCTATGGAAGAAAATAAAATATATTTTGTGTATAAACTATTTTTGAAAAAAGGCATTTTTTGAATGGATCAAACTTCATTCAAATATCATACAAATACAACACATTAATGAACAAAGAAAAAAACAGTATGAAGCTCTGTGACTGATTTATTTTTGGACTTAGTTTTATATTAGGGGGTAAGGTAATGGATTATTCTGGAAGCCTCTCGAGTCAGATATTGCTGAAATATTAAAACTTCTATGTTGGAAAATGTTTTCAATTGTTCAGTTAAGATACCATTTTGCATATCTTCACAATTTTTTATGCAATAAGAGATTCATTAAATAAGTGTGTCAATAATACCAAAAACGAAAAATATTTGACATTTTCAGTTGTGTACAGAATGCCATCAACCAGTTAGTCACAACAGATAGATATATACCTGCTGCATCAGCTGTGACTGGAACCTCTATGCAGAGAGTCGGATTCATAATGGAAAACCAACAAGGCGTGTTCCTGCTTTGATAATGACATCATTCAATCTAAATTATTTCAAATGTGTTTTGTATCATCATTTGTAATAATGTATATGTTTGTGTGAATTGCCCTCACGATCCAGCATTCAACAATCACCTTTATCTATGTTGTATTATCTGATATTTAGTAAACAAGGCAACTTCCTCTGGGATTCGGGAAGCTGAGTCATTAGGATGGGTCTTATTCTGCTTGTGCAAGATAAGTAAAAACTTTTGATGGTAGATCTGTCTTGCTGTTTTTGTGATATTGTTAAAATCCTGAAATCTATTGAGCAGAGTTTCACTAGGCCACATTAATGTGCTAATGAACCCATTAGTCATGAATATAGATACACTTGATCATTTTTTTTATTTACAAATATGTACAGATGGTGGTCTCCGGGTTACAGACGACCCGACTTACAGATGAACCCTACTTAAGAACGAGCTCACAAGGCTTTTTGTGTGAGTTTGTTTTTATGTTCTGTTTGTTTGAATTAAAAGAAAGAGCATAATAGTTTCTGTAACTTACTATTAAAGTACAGGGTATTATTATTATTACTACAGTATTACACTGTATTATTATCACTACATTTGATCCATTATAGTATAGTTATTGTTAATATTATCATTATTCAGGAATCCGAGTAACATACAAATCCGGTTTAAAGACGGTTTTAGGAAAGTATCTTGTCTTTAACCCGGGGACCACCTGTATAACATTTTTATCAAAGACACTTTACAATGTTAGTAGTACATTGTAGTTCTGAGAAGGAAAGAACATCCAGAGGTTAAATGGAGGTCTGGGTTTGTTGCTGAAATGGGAAAATGGGCCAGAGGCTGGATGAAGTAGAGCATTGGTGTTTGAGTAGTTACATGGGCTTTGATAAGTAGGTGATAAGTATCTCCATTGTATCAGATGAAGAAAGGGTGAGAAGCTGGGTTGTCAAGGAAGTACAGAATGTGATAATACAAAATCAACAGAAGTGGTGCTCCCTAATTTATTACAGGATCAAATAATTAATGTAAATTAAACACCAAAAACTAACTGTACTAAGAAATCAGTGGGAACTCCTTTAGATTGTAAGTCTGTGAGTTTCAATCCTGCGCGGTGCTTTAGGGAAAATGCTATGGACACCGGATTCCAAGCTCAAAGACAGGACCCTCCATTCTTTGCAATGTGTGAATCTTGAACTTGTCATTGCCTGTAACTTAACTTATGTATAGCGCTACGGAATATGTTGGCGCGTTACAAATAAACGATAATAATAATAATAATAATAATAACAACTGTGAATAAATCTATACTAAGGAAGTAGGAGACTGTGAATAAAACTATGGAAGGGGTATACTGTATTTAGGTTTTCTGCTCCCTAGATCTACCCAAGGGTATGCACCCCTCTCCTTACTAATTTTAGAGCAAAATTACAGTATTTTTTCATATATATATATATATATATAGTATATATATATTACTCTCTCTTTTATTCTTGATAGTGAATTATATGAAGTAGTATAGCTTCTTAATATAGGTGAATAAGTACAATAGCTTAGGAATACAGATTTTTAATACAATACAGTACATATGTCTCAGTGCAGACGATGTTCAATAGTATATTATGTGTAAAGTCAGATATGCAAACAGGCTATTCCCAGAGAGAAGATTGTACCCTGATGATAATAGAGCAAAGTATTTATATAAGTATGTGGGTCCCTCATTCACCAGCATCAAACAATATGTGATGAAACTGAAATATCTGGTAAATATATACTCTACAATTGTAAACAGGTTTCCTCTAAATTTGTTTTTTTCATAGAAATTGTTAATCTCTTCAAGATTCTGAATCTGTTTGACTAAAAGGTCAGTGTAAGCACTTTTAATATAAACCTATTTTTATTTCACCATTAATTAACATATAAAATGCATGTGCAAACATCAGCAAAACAAAGCTTTAGCCAGAAAATATAATTTCATCCCCACCTCTCTCATTGCCCTGAAGTCTCAATTGAGACAACAGTTTTCAAGCCTTACCAGGACAACCTAATCCATGCAATTTAATTTGAAATCTTTCACTCTTCCTTTCAGTTGTGCTCAGGACAATGAGTGGGGGAAAAAAAAACTGTGTGCACTGGCCTTTTTAGTTTATATTGAGGAGGTAGACATCCACTTCCAAAAGTCAGAATCAGGGGAATTGCCTGAAATATGAAGCAAAGAGTCATTAAGCTTATTGCATTTGGTAGGTTTAGAGGTAACCAGTTTTCTTATTAGGCTGCTAAGGCAGCCTCCAATGAGCCCCTCAGTTGCACAACACTTTTATGATTTAAATTGGGTTTTTGTTATCTACATTATAGATTAGGGTGGATGTGACGAGATCAGTCTCGTCACTGCGAATTGGAGAAGCTTGGTTGCCCACATTCTGCCGTTTGACTACGGCCCATGTTGACTTTCCCCCTACAAAGACATGGAAGCCATGCTTCATTTGGTCAGAAAGGACTATGATCTATCTTTTGAACCACTGGACCAATTTGTATCATTTTGACACATGTTTGTATTTGGAGTATGCTGATTCTGAAAATGTGTTACAGATTCTGACCATCCCCCATTAGGTAAACACTGAGGTAGGAGCTAAGATCATGAACAAGGGGGTGTCGCCAGCACTTGAACAAAGAGCCAGTATATGGGGTTTCCCCAGGGGCATAGTCCAGGAGGAAACAGGAAGTGTCCACGGGGACAGTCTGGGTGAGAATGAGCATAGTAGCCACGCCTGGGGGTGGCCCATGGGAGGAGTCTCAGGGTTCCTACGTAGGGACCCTGTCTGATTGGCCATAGGTAATTAGGGGTTGACCAAAGGTAGTCACTGCCCCTGCGGTGTATGTGGAAATGTTTTTTATATATGTCTTTGTTTTAATAAAGGAGAGAGTTCACTGCTTGACCCTCAACCACAGAGCTCATGTCTCATGCTTGGGGGAATTCATGGGATGCTGTTACAGACTGACTGCCAGGAGTGTAAGCATGTTGGGGGGTGCTTTTCCTGTTCAGCTGCTAGCGGCTGTTCGTGAGGTTCCAGTTGCAGGCTTGGAGTATTTTCCCCTTGGATCCAGTTCTTGGGGGATTGGGTGTCTTGCAGTAGCTGTCCCTATAGCACTGGACGGGCGGATCGGCTAAAACGGCCTGGGCGCCCCCTTCTATATGTGTGGGGGGTACCGTTACAGTGTCCTCTCCCTCTTGGTGCTCAGAAGACTGACATGCCTCCCTGTAAATTAAAGATAGATGTCTGCACACGACTACTACCACCACCACCAAGTAATTCATTTTGCATCAATATGAGCCAGCCTTTTGGCTACGTTCAAGTTTAGTATCTCCTCTAAAAGGGCAGGTAAATGTTCTGCCGCCTGTCAAGTAGGAGATGGGAACCTTGGTTTGGCCAGGGGCAGAGTAAGTCTAAATTCCAGAGAGTATGGGAGAACTGCAACATTCCTCCATAATGTCATTCAGCACAGAATTTTCAAGCATTTTCGGTCTTCCCAACCAGGAACTTTTGGTTTGTGGGGGGTCCTATATTTTAGATTTTGCTCCAGTCTTCCGGTTGAGGGAGCATGGTCACATGAGGTTCAGGTGAGAGCTTTTCCTCTTGCCTCACCTTATGCTAGATAGGATATGTGGCATGTACCTTCTCTAGCTCACATTTGATTTTTGGTATCTGGCCCATAACACTGATTTTTGAGTATGAGCATGTTTTTTTTAATTTGGACACTCTTGCACTTCATGCCAATGGAGCCGATGGGTCAATTGCATCATTATGAACATGCATATGTATACATTTTTTAGATGTCAGTTGAGTATATCATATATATTAATATGTGTATGGATGATTGACACTAGCATGTATGTCTCTTAGAAAGGATGTATATTGTGTGTTAGTATTACTGTATGTATGCATTAAAATATATTTAGTTATCACATATAATAGTTGTCAAACTGTGAGAGGTCGTCACGCTTTGCGAGGTGCGTACGACTTACGCGATGAGCGCCGCAGATGCTCATTGCTTGCGAGGCGAGCCGTTAACGTGTTAGACTTAGCCGATGAGAGCTGAAGGAGCTCATCGCTGTGAGCCTCACAAAGAAAAAAAAATACGAGCCGTGGGACTTAGAAAAAAAAAGATACGAGACTCAAACATTTACGAGATGAGTGAGTGAGGTGGAACGCGAATTTAACTCCATTTAGACGATTTTCGCCACACGAAAATCGCCTAAGCGAGAAAAAAAATGGCCGCCGCAAAAAAATGAAAACAAGGCTACACGACCCTGGACCACGCAAAACACTGCAAACCGCATAGCACTTAACACATCATACTACTACCAACAAGATACACTATTACAAAAGCCAGAAAATGCTCACGAGACGAGTAACACATTAATTACACAATAAACCAACAGCTTTACCTCACACACGCAGCCAATTTAGAATTCACAGATCAAACATTCATTACACTTTATAAGCAGGACACTAACACTCACAATGTATATTCTATGCAGACGCAAAATACAAACAGATTGTTAGCTCTTCAGCCTATTGCTCACTGCATATATCAATTAAAAATAATTAAAGTATATTAATTTATTGCATAAATAATGAATTCTTCCTTAATTAATTAATTGAATAAATCATTAATTATTACTTAACTATATATACATAAAAATATATATCTCTCTCAGAGGACCAAAAGTACACGACAGGAGAGGCTCGCAATGAGCGCCAAAGGCGTCTAGAGCAAGCCTCGCAATGAGCGCAGAAGGTCCTGGGGCTCGCAATGAGCGCCGGAGGTCCTCACAGTACAAAACGGTTTCAATTATGTCTCAAACAGCATTCCCATGGCTTCAAATTGTATTGCCCCGTCATTTTTGACGGGCAAGTGGCTAGTAGATATATAATACATAAAAACATTTGCTGTTGAAGTATTTCCACTTTCTTTTATCTGTGCAATTATATATTTATTCATAGTATCTTGAACAGTCTTTGATGTGGAAGTCCAGTATACAATCCTTATAGTACTTTCTGACTTTCCATCGAAATTGGTATATATATGTGTATTTGTGACCATATTTTTTGTGTGTATATGTATTACATCCCCTTCTGGATCGCTACCTTGTCGTGGTGAAGGGGCTTATGTAAATCAATGAAGCTGGAAACTATACCATATAGGGTCACCCAAAATGGACAGGTCATAGCAGAGAGGTAAGACAAATTGCAGTCCGCTTGGCAACCCACTCCAGTATCTTTGCCAAGAAAACCTTATGAATAAGCATGACCAGAGACATAACAATAAATGTGCCTCAAGTGAAAGTCATAATAGAAAAGCAGCCTCAATCACTGGTTACTTCAGAAGCACCCAGAAGTGATCTCTAGGGAAATAATTATTCCTCCACTACCCTCCTTGCCCTGGACACTATTATCCAGATGACAAACACAATCAGCATAAATTGCATTAATTATGCAGGCAAGATTACCTGGTTCATGCTCTATATGAGAAAGGACTATGTCTATGGTAACCTGATATGCATAGTTAATGCAATGTATACTGACTATGCTTGTCATCTGGATAATAGTGCCCAGGGCAAGGAGGAAGGTGGTGGAAGAGTGTAGCAACAACTATGACTGAGGGGAACTATGCTTTTTAAAATTATATTGTTTTGCTAAAGCCTTTCTTTGCTGTTGTTTGCCCAGGCTTTTTTAATGTTGATAAATGGTGAAGTAAACCATAAATTTAACTTGAAAATCACATACTCTAGCCCTTTAGTATTGATCATTTTTGATATCTGTGCCAACTTCCTGATATGTATTTTGTTCGTGTTACAACGATGCAGTTGCTACCACCCTGTTTGCAGTACATTTTCATCCGTCAGAGGGTTAAATAGATACATGGTTATATTTTGTAAATTTCAATTGGCAGCTGTACAGGCTGATACACCCGATACAACAAGCGGCTTGTAATGGCAATTCACATGTTAGATTAGATAAAGTAGGCTTCAATGTTGAGCAATCGGCTCAATTTATCTACAAAATTAAAGTTTTATGAATCCTCATCATAACTTTATGTAATAACAAACATAACAAAAAGTTTACCTCTTATGTAAAAAAAAAAGATACTTTGAAATATTAGCATTTTTAATAAAGAAAGACTATATTCTTTGTTTGCTAGTGGATGTCACACAAAATATCCTTTTGTAAATAACTAGGTTACAATTCTGGGATATACAGTATAATCCAGATGTATTAGATTGTATGAGGTGGGCGACATTTTGTCTCAGCCAACAAACAAAACAAGAAACATATACAGTTAATGGAAAATATTATACAAAGTCATCTTCAGGGGTTACTTCTGGAATTCCCAAAAATGTGTATGGTGCATGTTGTGAAGATGGATGAACACATGGTTAAGAATGTAGTGGTGAAATAAGAAAATAATGAATGAGCGTAAGGATTAAAGAGAACCTAGGGCTGCAGGATATTGTATCATGAAAGTAATGAGACTCTAGAAGAGTCTAGAAAATAAATATGTGGTTTAGGTTGTGAGGATTTGCAGATATTTTCTGCTTAATGTATTGAGAATGTATTTTTCTTTAATGTCAGCCAATATTGAGGATGCTTGTATGAGGGAATGCAAATTGGTCAAGATCTGGAGGGAGTCAGAAATTATCAAGGGGAGTTTAATAAATGGTTATTGTAGTATGGTGATAAAGTGGTAGCAGAACAAGCCTATAGATTGTAGCAGTATAAGAAAAAGGAGAGAGTATGTGAAAGAAATATGTGGTCTTCTGTAAAAGTTTGGTTTGAAGCGGATAGAAATGTTGTGATGACGTGAAAGGTCCAGGCTGAAGCCACTCGTCATCACAAATACATGGGAAATGAAAGTGCAAAGACATTGTGAAAAAAGAGGGAAGGAGATGGCCAAACTGCTTGCACTCACCTCTTCCCTCGGCCTCTCACAACTAACAGATTCTTCTACTCATCATGCTGGACATTCTCTAGACCTTATCTTCACCAACCTCAGCACAGCCTCCAACCCAGTCACCCATCCACTCCCTCTATCTGACCATCACTTACTTACCTTTAACCTCACCTCTTCTTCCTCCCACCACCCCTCTCCTACCCCTGCCACCATCACGAACAGAAACCTGCTAGCACTTGACCCTACTCAGCTCTCCATTAATATCCAACCCCTTCTCAGCCCCATCACCTACCTCAACTGCCCTGACACTGCCATCTCACTTTACAACTCTACTCTCTCTTCCATCCTTGACACCCTCGCCCCCATAACCACACAAAGACGCCCTCGCTCTTTTCCACAACCTTGGCACACAACTCAAACATGATACATCCAGAAGTGCTCCCGCACCGCTGAACGGCTCTGGAGGAAATCACGCACTTCTGCAGATTTCCTCCACCACAAATTTATGTTAAGCTCCTACTCCTCTGCCCTCAACCTCGCCAAACAACACTACTAATTTACTTCACTAATATCAACCCTATCCTCTAACCCAAAGCGTCTGTTCGCAACATTCAAAACTCTCCTCCACCCACCACCTCCTCCCATCCCTTCCTCTCTCACAGCTGAAGACTTTGCCAACCACTTTATTCATAAAATCGAAAATATCCGCAATGAACTCTCATCTCACAGTGGCTCACTCACTCTACCGTCTCAACTATCCAACCACACCCACTCTTCTCCCTCCCCCAATCCAACAGCCACTTTGAACTGCTTTGCCCCAGCTACAGAGGATGAAGTCGCTAGCCTGCTATCATCCACTCGCCTCACTACATGTCCCCAGGACCCTATTCCATCTCAGCTCATCCCTTCCCTCTCTACCACACTAATCCCAGCTCTCACACACATTTTCAACCTTTCCCTAACTACCGGCAAGTTTCCATCTTGTCTAAAACACGCCACAATTACACCCATCCTCAAAAAGTACTCATCTGACTCTGACATTGCTTCTAACTACCGCCCTATTTCTCTACTTCCTCTGGCTTCCAAACTGCTCGAGCGGCTCGTCTATACCCGCCTTACCAGCTTTATCTCCTCTAACTCCTTTCTTGACACCTTCCAATCCGGCTTTCGGCCCCAACATTCCACTGAGACAGCTCTCACTAAAAAGTCACCAATGACCTGCTTACTGCCAAGTCAAAAGGTCACTTTTCTATTCTCCTTCTTCTAGATCTCTCTGCTGCCTTTGACACTGTTGACCATCCACTTCTACTCCATATCCTCTCCTCCCTCGGTATTCGAGACACTGCTCTCTCGTGGTTCTCATCATACCTACAAAATCGATCATTCAGTATCTCCTTCTCTGACACCTCTTCTTCTACCTACCCCCTGTCTGTTGGTGTACCCCAAGGATCTGTCCTAGGCCCGCTCCTCTTCTCCATCTACACTTCCTCACTTGATACCCTTATAAACTCTTTTGGGCTGCAATATCATCTCTACGCAGATGACACCTAAATCTACCTCTCAGCACCAGATCTATCCCCCTCTCTTCTAACACATGTCTCCAACTGCCTCTCTAGTATATCTTCTTGGATGTCCACCTACCATCTCAAACTCAACATGTCTAAAACTGAACTCCTAATCTTTCCTCCCTCTCCCACAGCGTCAATTCCTCACATCTCTCTCACTGTCAAGAAAGACATCATCACCCCCTCCTCCCAAGCCCGTTGTCTTGGGGTTCTATTGGACCCCGCCCTGTCCTTCATCCCTCACATACAATCACTAACTAAATCTTGTCTTCTCCATCTAAAAAACATCTCCAGAATTCGCCACTTTCTTACACAAGACACAACTAAAATCCTTATACACTCTCTCATCATCTCTCGACTGGACTACTGCAACTCGCTTCTTGCTGGCCTCCCCACCACCCGACTATCTCCACTTCAATCCATTATGAATGCCTCTGCTAGACTCGTCTTCCGTACACAACGTTCAGTGTCGGCATCACCTCTCTGTCAATCTCTCCACTGGCTTCCCATAGCCTCCAGAATAAAATTTAAAATCCTGACCCTAACTTTCAAAGCCCTCAACAAGAACACTCCCCCATACATTTCTGGCCTCATCTCCAAATACTCCCCCACACGCCCTCTTCGCTCTGCTAATGACCTTCTTCTTTCCACAACTCTTGTCACCTCTTCTCACTCTCGCCTTCAGGACTTTTCTCATGCTGCCCCTATTCTCTGGAACTTCTTGCCTCGCTCCACCAGATTATCCTCCAACCTCAAAACATTCAAATCCTCTCTAAAAACACATCTCTTTAAAGAAGCGTATCACCTTCCACCCTAACACACTCTCAAATCTCTCTCCCTCCTTTTCCTCACACAATACCTTTAGGATGTAAGTCTGCGAGTTTCAATCCCACTAGGTGTTTTAGGGAAAGCACCATGGACACTGGATTCCAAACTCAAAGACAGGGCCCTCCTTGTTTTATTATGTAGTAATTTGTATGTATCTTTGTCTTGAACATATCTTATGTACAGCGCTACGGAATATGTTGGCGCGTTATAAATAAACGATAATAATAATAAAATGGTCACATGAGATGTTAGGTATTGCTGGCATTATGGTTAGGGCTGAAAAGAATGTATTTAAAAGACCAACACGCTCCATGCACAAAGTGAAGTGAAAAGGAGGCATTAAGATTTCAAGTAGAGTGGGAATCCCAGAGCTTGACTGGTTCGAGAAGGAGGGTCTTTTTGTAACCAGGACCCTACAAGATTTTTCAATGGCAGTATCTAAGTCCAGTTGGATGAAAAAGTATTAGGGGAGAAAATGTTCCTATAAGTGCAGTGATGTAAATCTTGCACTGTGAGCACAAAATGGATAGTGAATGGTGGTATATCTGAGATAGAAGAAAGGTTCCATCAACAACTCTGACAAATATAAACATTACTAGGAAATTGCCCGTCAAAAATTACGGGATTAAAATTGTAGGGCTGGCAATGCTGTTTGTGAATGGTGGTATATCTGAGATAGAAGAAAGGTTCCATCAACAACTCTGACAAATATAAACATTACTTGGAAATTGCCCGTCAAAAATTACAGGATTAAAATTGTAAGGCTGGCATTGCTGTTTGCCACACAATGTAAGGCTTTTGGTCCACTGAGCACCTTCGGCACTCATCGTGTGTCTCGCAATGAGCACCTTTGGAGCCTCTCCCCCATGTACTTGAACTTTCCTGGTTTGCACTGATCACCTTCTGTGCTCATCACTGGCAATGCTGTTTGCCACACAATGTGAGTCTTTTGGACCTCTGAGCATCTCCGGCGCTCATCACATGGCTCTCAATGAGCGTCTTCGCCGCTCATTGCAAGCCACTCCCTTTAGCGCTCATTGCGACCCTTTCCTCCCGCCTACTGTACGGGCCACTCATTGCAGGTTTAGCTGACCTGCTAGTTTTGTGCTTGAGAATGCCATGTGTCTCTTTCCAGCATCTCCCCTCATCCCTTCCCTGTGTCTTTCTCCTATGTGTGCCTGCTGAATGTTTGCGTGTTACACGCTAACTGCCGTTGCTTTTATCTTCAAAGTCCTGCGTGCCTGGCGTTGTTGGTATATTTGTTACTGTCTTTGCCGTCATGTATTTTCTAAGTCCTGTGTACCTGGCTTTGTTCAGACTAGTTTTCATCCAGCTTCTGCGCTCATTGCAGTGCAATGAGCACCTTTGGCGCTCATTGGAGCCTGTCGTGCGTTGATGGCTCACCTCGAGGCACGCAGCCGTCTCTCACTGCGCGAGGGACACAAAAGCGTGACCAATATCACAAACGTTACATACACTGACAACTATTATAGGAATATTATATGTGTAGCAATGCTTTTTCTTGACATGCACAAGCAGCAATAATATTAGAGTCCTAGAAATGCACTATGGATAAGATTCACTGTGTGTATACAGAAGAGGTATGTTTTTCATGTGTATATAAGTGATACCTGAAACCAAATGAACTACATAAACACATCCAGGCAGAAGTTTAAGAGAGAAAACATGAGTGTTTGCATTACTGCTTTACATATCAATTGCATAATAAGGGCCTCATTCAAATGCAATTTGGCCAATTGAATAGGGCTCTATATAAGCACAGAGCATATTTTTTTACAGAAGTGTTTAGTTAGCGATGACCTTGCTTTTGCATAGAAGTTCACTAACTAAAAACTTCTGTAAAAAAAATATGCTCTGTGCTTATATAGAGCCCTATTCAATTGGCCAAATCACATTTGAATGAGGCCCTAAGTAAGTAAACCCCATACAGATGGAAAAGGAGACCACACTAAATATTCTATTCGAAAATTATCAAAAACTTTTGTTCACAAAAAAAACTTTAAGTGGAAAAACGGATAACCAAATGGACCCATACATACCGTCCCTCCAAATTGGATACCAAAAACACCACTCAAGTTAAAAACTGCAGTGTTGCTATTTAAAAATACCCCTGCAATACATAATAGGAACGAAAGAGAATATCTACTGTCTAGTAACTGTATAAATGTAATCTGAACTGATCTTTACATATGTTGCCAGAAGACTGGATATTATATAATGTACATGCAAGCATAACCCATCAGTATGGTAAATGGTTATTGTATTACTATTAATATATATTGAGCACTTTTAAGTATCCTGATGGTAGAGTAGGTCAAGCTGGCCTTATGACATTAGACACATCAGTGAGATTTGACACATTTTGAAAACAACTGTGATAATTGCCAGATACTTTGTAAATTTTAATAAAGTGGTAAATCAGACGTTTTTTATTATTAAATGCAAAATATTTCATTATTGTATTTGCAATTGCTACATTTAATTAAATTAACAGGATGTATATCAATAATTTAATTGTATTATCTTAATTAAATGTAAGAGATGTAGGCAAATCTTTTGCATTTTAGTTGAAAAGGCCAGAAATCTATCACCAACTTCAAAATTCTTTGACTACATTTGTTTCAGTAAACAGCTCCACAATCACCCCAGCATCTCAATATTGCTGTCTCTGTGTTACACTTGGCTCTTACCTCTCCTTCATCTGATAAATCAGAACCCTCCTTCATCCATTACATCTTATCATTCCTGCCAAAACCTGCCTTCCCCACCTCTGGAACATCTCAAAATTCATCCATTCCTCACACAAGATACTGCAAGGACACTAATTCACACTCCACTCATGTACCATTGTGACTACGGCCTGCAACTCCATCTTATCTGACCTTCCACTCATCATCTATCCCCACTCCTATCTATCCTGACTGTTTCTGCAAGGCTTATCAACCTCACCCGGTGCTTATTATCTGCTGCCCCACTCAGCTGAAATGTACTTCCTTGTTTCCAAATATATTCCAACATGGCGTCTCCGCTCTACATGTGATTTTTGGTTTCTTATCCCTCTGGTATCATGTCCTCCTCCCAAGAGCAGCCCCCACTACTTGGAATTCCCTACAGTGCTTCTTCGGACTCTGCTTGTCTTCAGATATTCAGACATTCTCTAAAAGCCTACTTTTTCAGAGAAGCAAATCAGTTACCTCCTTAATTTCACTATTCATTTCAAACAAAGCTATCTATTCTGGTTCACTCAAAACTGTTTCTCCCGATAACATCTACCCTTCTAGCACCCATCTCACATAATGTCTCGATCACCCCTGTTATATCTTATATTGTAAGCTATCACAGGAACAGGTCAAATGACTCTTCTGTAAATACAGGATTGGAGTAACCTTTATACAATAACTCATATTTAGTCTCTGAACCTTCAGTGTAGCAAATCCCTACTCATGCTGTACTCTCAGACTGTGATTCCTATGTCTGAGGTGTTTCTCACCCGGTGTGTTTCACAAAACCCTATTATGTATTTTGCTTACATTAAAGTCAAAATGACACACCCAAATCTGCTATGTGTGTTAGGTTAGATTAGAAGAAGAGCAAATAAAAATAGTTTGACGCTGAGGGATATTCTTGATGTGCTGTCATTTGCTCAGACAATGACTCAGGGTCAACTTCCTAATTGTCATTATCCCACTCTTTTCCCAGCTGTGACTAATCTGTCCTGTTGCATCTTAAACACACATTCTGAGGTGCAGAATTATCTTATTAATGCATTGTTGACTGCAAACCATTATATTTAGATAAATATATACACATCCACGCACATTTTTTCCTATTTTTCTGCATTGTGACACAACCGAGTTGTGTTTTTTGTATGTTTTTTTATGTGCTTAATAGTAGATTTGTAGTAGTGACACTGAATGTTGCAATTTTACAAGATGGTACCAGTATAGGGTAATTATTATAATGTTACTTACAAAAATCAAAATTATTTTTTTTTTATTAAAAATTAACTGTCTTTTTTACTGATTAATTATGCTCTTAGTCTGACTTGAGTTTTTAAGATAAATATATATATTTGTTCATTGTGCCGAGGCCCTTTAACTGTAAAGGAAGGAGGGGAATAATAATAAAGTATACGTTTTATTATATTATACATTTATTATATTTTATTCGAGAGAGAGGGTGGAAAGAGACACAGGGGAGGGAAACAAGGGAAAAAAAACACAGGGCAGGGAGGGGGGGGGAGGGAGAGAGGGGAAACAGACACAGGGGTCAGAGAGTGGGGAGAGGTTCGCAATAAGTGCCGAAGGCGTTCAGCACGAGGCACGAAAGTGGCAGGTTGAACAACGTCTGCAATGCGCGCTCATTGCAGGGCTCGCAATGAGCACCGACTGTGCACATTGCGTGGCATGAAAGTAGCGGGTTGGCTGAGACCTGCAATGTGCGCCTTCGGCTCATCGTGAGGCCCGTAAAGTAGGCGGTGGGAATGGCTTGCAGTGAGCGCCAAAGGCGCTCATCGCAATGCCCGCAAGTTAGAGGTGGGAGGGCCCTGCATTGTGTGGCAAACAGCATTGCCAGCCTTTAAAGTTTATTGCTGTCATTTTTGACGGGCAATTGCTAGTATACTATATTTATATTTATCTTTTTAAAAATCTATCCCTGCAGATATTGTTTGCTCTTGGTCGACGTTACTAAACCAAGAAAATACAATCTCTAAACCACTGGATGCAGAGCAGTACTGCCTACAGGCACCAGTCTGAATGGGGAAATTATTACAGCATGGATAACCTCTATTCTATTCTTTATACTGGAATTGGAAACATTATAAGACTGGTGGTTTCCGAACTCATGATCTGTTCACCTATTGCTGACGTAGTTACTATGGGTTCAATTATAACAGTAACTATATCTAGACAAAAAAAAATATCTTTCTCTTTAGTTCTTCTTTGCTCTCTTTTCAGGTTAGAGATATGTGGATGGATCTGGAAAACATTTTTAAATAAACAGGATGTGGTAAATTTCAACATAAAAAGTGTCCCTTGCAGTTTACATTCTTGGCACATTACTTAAGACTATTGGAAGTTGAGAAGTATTGCACAATATAGTGACACACTGGCAGTAATATACTAAATGTACTATCATGTTTCAGAGACATACAAGGAATTGCTTCATTATCACTAAAGTACATATTGAATTATATGATTTCTTGGTGGTGAATAATACCATTAATAACAAAATGGGGTCAATAGCATTTTCGGGAAGTATAGGACATATATACATGTATGGGCCCCAGCAAAGAAGGGGTCCACATAGGACCCTATTAACTGATCTGGATTAAGGATATGTGCTGACATTAACTTTTTTGGGGGGAGATTAGTGGATTAGGGATTAATGAATTGGGATTAGTAAAACACTTCAGTCGCTGTCTGTGCAACATTTCATTCTTCCTGAGTTGTCTCTGGGTTTTGGCTGGAACAAGGGAAGAGTCTGAGATAGCAATGACTGGAAGTTGAATTTATTGCTTTGCCTAAATTAGTATTTGGAATATAGGCATGGGGATGAAATGAAAGAGGAAATTGGGTGATCATCAGTAATATACAGTATGAAATTAGAAAGGAGTGAAAACAAAATTACATGGATACTACTAGGTGTACCACACACAACTGGGGCTAATGTGATGAAAAGTGGGGTGAGAGGACATGAGTTACCTGGTGACCTAATAATACTGCAGAGCTTCTTGATGAGGTTCACTCAAGAGGTAACTGGATGGTAGAAGAAAAACCTAAGAGGTTAATATGTGTACATGTAATGTGGGGAAAAATACCATCTATGACTAGACTAGCCATATTAGACTAAGGGATATGATTACCTTACATAAATACATCCAAGGTCAATATAAAGCTTTGTCAGGTAAAATGATTTGCCTAGAGGTTTTCAGTTGGCAAACGGTTCTTCACACAACCAAATGAGGTTATGACAACAGATCAAATTTGTGTTGTACTGGTGTCTTACTTTCACTAGCTCCACCATTAATGTTGGGTATCAAGCATAAAGGGGATAAACATAAGTGGTGAGAAAGAGATGTATGGTGATTTGTAAACCAATAACAATGCCCACTGTCAAATAGTGTTCCAGGACTTAGTAACTGTTACTACTCCCAACTAAGATTGTCACTGAGCATTAAGCCAGGTGTGATTAAATAGGAAGGCCCAATGTTCCCCCTACCCCTGCCTACTGGAGTGGGGATAAGTAGCCTAAGGGGGAAACCAATGACCGCTCTTACCCTCACCCTAGTCAAAATGGTGGTGACATTACCTATAGCCCCAAAACTCTTTGAAACTATGTGAGAGGTCACGTAGCCATCTTTAAAAACTAAACAAAAAGCGTACGGAAACAATTTTTTTTTACAGGTTTATCATTGAGTGAAAAGTAAGCAATAAGCAAATAAGATTAATACCTAGTAAATCAGATTACAGCAATAATTATTCTACCACAAAATCATTCTGATTTTGGTTATTAAGATGTTAGAATATCTTTTGTATATTGCAATCTGATTGGATGGGTATTAACCAATTAAAACAAAGGGGAGAAGTCTTCTCTGGCTGGTACTAACAATTCAGATTGCCTGAAGTACCTCTTTGTTATTGGCTAAAAAGAGATTGACACAAGAATGTGGGTGTGTGTTCTTTTTAATTTGGATTAATTGGATTTTTGAATCTATACGTATGGCAAGATATATATCTTTTATATGTTTAGTAAAAATATAAGTTGGAAATAAAGAGGTTAAAATACATATAGTATTTTTTTGAGGGAGGGATAAGAAGGGGTTGATTTTATGGTAAAAAGGGCATCTCATCAGCCAGAATGTAGCAGTTTTAATTAACAAAGTAATAACATAGTAACATAGGCCTCCATGCTAATCCCCTATATAACAGTTTACAACATGTTTAAATCTAACGTAAATCCCGTTAGCTATGTTAATGAACCATCCTGGAAATACTGTGAGGGATCTGTTACAAGTGACACGAAAATGAAGGCAACATTTTCCACTGATTTTTGCACTGACAAAAGATTACAGGTTACTCTGTTCAATTTTTACACCAAAACCCTATGCTAGTAACACATTACGTATCACTCTCAATATAGGGCAGTGCTGTAACTACTAAAAACTAGAAATATTATTGGTACCAAAGACCACTCGCAAATGGTATAAATATATATATATATATATATATATATATATATATATATATATATATATATATATATAAAACAAAATAAATACATTTATATATATATTTAATCTATAAATACAATCGTCATATCTATGTAATTTCAAAAACTTTAAAAAAAATAATATATTTATAGATATAAATATAATGGTTCCCTGCCACAGTTATGGCCCTTGTTTTTACTCATCATAGTAATCCTGACATTCTCAGTTTCTATTGTTTCCTAGAGCTGTTTCTCATCTGTAAAGCTTGGTTTGGGTACTCCCTACAACAAAAAAATGATTATTTCATGAGGAGAAAGAAATCCTTCTTGACCCCAAATACTGTCAATCCAGTTATCCAACATAACCCTGTATATCCTGTTTATTCAAAAATATATCCAACCCTTTTAAAACATATCTTTGCCGGAGAGTTCCAAAGTCTAACTGCACTTACTGTGAAGAACCCTTTTCCTTACCTTGTATGGAATCTTGAAAACCTCTTGGCACAAAACTTTCCCTGACAAAGTATTATATTGACTCTGAATGTATTTATATAAGGCAATCATATACCTCATTAGGTGTCTATTTTCTAGAGAAAACTGTGTTGCTATGTCCTTTTTTTAGAAGTGCTACCCAAATGTTACTCCATATTCCAATTGAGGGTGTACTAGGGATTGGTATAGTGGCAGAATTATATTTATTCCCTTGCTTATATACCCTTTTTAATACATTCTAATATTTTACTTGCCTTTGCAGATGCTGCTTGACACTGAGCACTGTTACTTAGGTGGTTGTCCACAATCACTCCTAAATTATTTTCTATCTGTGATACCCTATATTTGTTCCATTTAGATTACAAATTGCATGCTTATTTTCCTTCCCAACAGCATAACTTTACATGTGAGTTTCAATCTTGCATGGTGCTTTGGGCACTATGGACACCGGATTCCAAGCTCAAAGACAGGGCCCTCCATTCTTTGCAATGTGTTAATTTTGAATTTGTTGTTGCCTGGAACTTAACTTATGTATAGCGCTATGGAATGTGTTGTCGCATTACAAATAAACAATAATAATAATTTATTTGCCATTTAGTTGCCCATTCTTCTAATTTATGTAATTTCCTTTGCAGTGAAAGTACATACATTTTTGATGTAATTACCTTGCACAGCTTAATGTCATCAGCAACTACTGAGACATTATTTTACAGTACTTGTAAATCATTAATAAATATGGTAAAAAGGAGAGGTTCTAATATTGATCCAGTAGGAACCCCACTTACCACATCTGTCATTCTAGCCAGTTTTAAATCCATGTGAATATATTAACTGCAATTCCTGTATTTGTTAATTTTTACAATACCCTAACATGTAGCACTTTTCCAAAAGACTTTATAAAATCCAAATAGACTACATCACTGGAGTTGCCTTGGTCCAAGTTCCTACCTACCTCCTCGTAGGAAAAAATCTGATTTTTTTGACATGACCTATTCCTCATAAATCTGTTTTGACTCCTGCTTATTATTAACTAGCGACTTGCCCGTCAAAAAATTTGGGCAATAAGATTGTAAGGGCGGTACATTTTGTTGGTGTTCCAAGATGTTTCGGCGCTCATTGCGAGCCTCGCGCTGAGCGCCTTTGGCGCTCATTGCGAGCCTCGCGCTGAGCGCCTTTGGCGCTCATTGCGAGGTTGTTTGTGTGCTATGAGCATTGTTTTTTTTGCTAATGCTAATGAAATAATGAATAAAATAATACATCAATATACTTTACCTATTTTGAAGTAATATTTGCAGGAAGCATTGTGCAGAAGAGCTGGCAATCTGTTTTGATGTTGCTGCAGCATACAATGTGTGTTTTAAATGCTGTGGAGCTGCTATGTAAGTGTCAGTAATGTGTGCAGTGTGTAGTGTAAATAGTGTGCGTGCGCAAGCCAAATCCGTTAGGGTAGCTGTGTACTTCCGCATTGTGTAAGTTAGTGTTGTAAAATGGCGCCTAATGTGTGTTACGCGTCTGTGGCTGATTTGGCATCCTTGTTCTCGTATCGCGTCTGAATTTTTCTACGTAAGTTCTGCGTCTCGTATTTGTTTCTCGTAAGTCCGTAAATTTTGCGGCGCTCCATGCCAGCAACTGAGGCCCTCGCTTCGCCAGGGCCGCAGGCTCACTACGCGAGCCCGCAGCGTTAGCAACAACCCGCATGCTCACAACTATGTATGTGAATACTGTCCCTTATCAATCTTTCTAAGAGCTCCCCGACTACAGCAATGAGTCTTACAGGTCTGCAGTCCTCTGGATTTGTTCTTGCTACCTTCTTAACTAAAGAAGGTAGAAAGTCATCTGGTACTGAACATATGGAGAGTGAGTCCTTGAAAATTTGTATGGTTTAGCTATTACAGAACTCAGTTTCCTCAATACCCTTGGATGTATTCCATCAGGACCTGGCTTTTTATTTATATTTATTTTTTCAATCCTATTTTGGATTCTTCCTGCTTTAACCAATAATTTGGTGAAGATAGCGCAGCCACATTTTATTGCAGTGCTCCAACCATTGGTAACACCCTTGTGTAAACAGAAGGAAATAATGTATTTAAGCCCATCTGCCTCTTCTTGGTCACTATTTATGAGTTGTCCTGTTTCATATTTCAGAGCTTCAATAGTTACTTTCAGTCTTCTTTCCACTAAAATATATATAAAAAACTTTTTAGAGTTAGTCTTACTCGCCTTTGCAATTATATTTTAGCCAGTCTAATAGCTTTTTTGCAAGACTTGTTATAATCCTTGAATACACGTAAAGTTGTCTATGTTCCCTGTTTCTTGTATAATTATGAATGCCTGCTTTTACTTTTTATCTTTAAACCATTGTTAAGCCACATGGGTTGTGATTTGCTTCTTTTATTTTTATTTTCTCGTGGTATATGTGGATATGTATTTATATTAAGTAAAACCTTAAATGGTGTGTATTTATTTTCTGTATTTTTACCAGTCAGTTCTTTGTCCCAGCCTAGCCCATAGATCATCAAAATTTGCCCTTTTAAACAGTCATTGTTGGCCCATTATAAATTTGGCAAGGCAGGTGAGGCATCGTTCCCCTCCCCCTCCTCCCACGTTGCCCGTTTTTGGTCCATCCAGGGGCTTTGTTCGGCATCCAGGTCGTTGTGTGCGGCAGGGGCCGGAGCTGCAGCTGAAGCACAGGTGCTGTAGGGCATCTCTGGGCGGTCCTGCGGGATCCGGGCTGCTCACAGGGCCATCGGGTGGTGCCGCGGTCCTAGGGTGATCATGGGGATATTGCGGGTATGCCACACAGCGCGTGGGTGCTTGGCTGCCCGCAGGGAGCTGCGTGGTGTAAGTGTGTGCATGGGGAGTAGCTCCAGGCTGCTGCCGGAGTTCACGGGTGGCTGTGGGGGTACTTTAGCTTTGCAAAAAAGCAGTGCAAAACAGCAGGCCTAAGCCAAAGGAAGCCAGTTTTAAGAGGGGTTAAGGTTAGAAGAGTGAGGCATTCATGGGTACATGGGCCCCTTATGAATTGCACATCAGTCCCATAAAATATTAAGCACGGGAAGCAGCGGGGGGGGGGGGCTCGGAATGGCTTCAGGCTTCGAAAAGGTGCAGAGTTTCGGGGTTATAATGAAAAAAGTTCGAGCTCAGTTATTGGCAAGTTAAGAACCTGGGGGCGGCCAGTAGCCCAGGGGGTGGCTTATATAATTCCAAGTCTATGGGTGTAAGTACGGGGTGCGGACGGGCCCACGTTAGACATGCTGGGTAATGGATTGTGTCTGGCTTGGGGGCCGATGCCCTTACATACTCAATGTCGGTTTGATGGCCGGTTCTATGGCGTTATAATTTTAGGTCTCGGGTTAGGTCCTGGGAGGGTCATCAAGTATAGTACATAGTCATGTGGTAGAAAGCCACTGCCCATTTGGGGGGTAGACAGTTATCCATAATACTAATTGCGTGTTTCAGTATAGATTGTACGTCAGGCATTGGTGGGGCGCTGTGGCGTGCGGGGCGGTGGTCATTCACTGGTTAAGGGTTTTGCCTTGGCCCCGTGGTAAGGGACAGGCAGGGTGTACCCGATTTGGGGTGTGGTTTTCCGCGTTGGTTGGATGTCACTCGGAGCATTGCATTGCTACAGGCAGAAAAAGGGGGAAGTCAATTTTTTTTCCACGTTCCGTCCCGGCCCATGGTGTCAGAGTTGGTTATGCTTGGGTGCAGTTCCGGTAATAGAGCTTATCGTTTAAAAGAATACAGGTACCAGGTTTCAAGACAGGTGGCTGTCTGGTCCTGTTTAATGGTGCACGGAAAAAATTCATGGCCTAATGGGAAGGACAGTTTGGTTCGCCCGGCGCGCGCAGTGGTCTGTGAGTGGAACAGGCAAGGTTGATGTTTCTCTGTTAAGACCGGGAGGAGGGTTCCCCGAAGGTTGGACGGCGGGTAAGAGCCACAGCCTTTCAAAACGGACTGGCCTGAAGGACCTGACGTAGGAAGTATCAGTATTGCAAGTGGAGCAAGGTGTCACAGGAGGTATGGTAAAGGGATGGAAGGCAAGTGGTAGCCTTTCCCAAGGGCCAGAGATACCACTGTGGGAAAGATGTCTGTGGAAAGCACAAGGCTTTGTGGTTCTGTACAGACATCTCTCCTTTCGGAAGGTAAGCTGGTGGTGAAAGGTTGGCCTAAACAGACAAGGTGCTGGTGACCTCAGGTGTTTGGTCGTGGGTGATCAGGTGACCATGTGGACGCGGTGGTCCGAGGGGAACCAGGTGGAAAAGGAAGATAGTTACAGTGTCCGAGGTACACTGATCGCTCTCCTTTTGTGGTAATACGGTTCTTGGACCTCACGCGTGTGTTGGTTGGTGCCGTTCCTTACGGGGAAAAGGTGGTTCCCTAGGAGGACGATTCTGCAACTGGGTGACGGGATCAGAGCTGGGTACACTCCGTGGTGCAACATGGTACCCACTGCCTTTGTGCATGAACAGATAAGGTAACAGCCCAACGGGCTGGGTTGCCCCGGGGCTTGGAGAAGGGAAAGTCGTAGTAATTGATGGATATTTGGACATCGGACCAAGCTTCGCCTTAGGTGCCGATCCATGGCCCCAGCTTGGGGCATGTGACGCAGGTCAGATGGAAGTACGATCCATCTGTTATGGAGATGGAATGTCATCAGTGGGATGAGCAGGGACGAGTGGCACTAGTGTCGCCTAACTTGGAAGTGCTCCACGTGGTGGTAACATCCCTGGTAATACACCTGGATAACCGCGGTTTTTATCAAGGGTAGAATAGAATCAAGCTTGGTAACAGCTGCCAAATGGGCTAGCTTAGAGGATCGGTTGGTGAAGGGCCAAGTAAGGCCAGTAGGAGAAGTAAATTAGGCAAGCCCAGAAGGAGTTTGCTGGAATAATGATAAGCTAAGGGTTTCCGGCTTAATTATTCATGATTTTAGCTGGTCGGGGTCATGAGTAGGTGGAGTTTCAGTGTTAGGGGCTAGGGAGGTAGGCGGCTGGCTATGGACAGAGGTAAAGTGGGTGTGATCCTATCCTAAGGGGGTACGGATGTTCCATCACGGTAGGCCCTGGACGAGGGTTCAGGACGGAGAGTGTACAGTCTCTGGTCAGGCTGCTACACTCACTTGTTTATGTTTACTTAATGATATTGTTGTTATTATGTGATTTTAAGTTTACCAATAAATGCTGTGGCCAGTATGTTACCCCAAAATGTGGTTGTGTCTAATTATTTACTTAGAGGGCTCAGGGAGTGTTTTGTGCCAAATTAATTATTCAGGGAACGAGTTGTGCCCAAGTGTCATACAGACATACCCACTGGGCCGTGCGCAGGTCATGTGTTAAGATTACAATTGACTAGATCCAAGGTAGCCTTATTCCTACTAGATTCTTGTATAAGCATAATTAAAATGTGACAATACTGCGATATATGGCCATTTTTTCTTGCATTGTATTTCTACGTATACTGCTTTAAAAAACATCTTCATGATGTAATCTACAGAAACTGGGAGCATAGGGAGAATGCTGGGAAGAGTTTGCACAAAAAGCAGGGCATGACCGAGTCAAACGGACGTCAAAGTTGTGGAGAGACGCTACAAGAATGTTTTACATCCTAACTGAGAAGCCCATAGAAGGGAGAGCACTCTATGCTCTCTATGAAGTTTATTATAAGACAATATTTTCTATGCAAGGAAATTTGATGATGATGATTATACGTTTTTTTAATCTTTATATATATATACAATTTTGAGTACAGGTTGCTGCATCTGCATTTATTTTCCATAGCAGCCAGGGGATATCCTGAGAGAATCTTTTGAATTCTGCTTATATGTATCATATTGCTAATTTCCAACAATCAAATAGGGCTCATTGCAATATGAGCCAATTAATAATTCATAAAATGGATTTAGGTGAGTGTGTTATAATGTATCACAGCACATGACTTATTCTTAATAAATCTCCTTCAATGAGTGAAGCAAGGGGAGTTTTTGTTGTCCATGACAGTGTATTGTGGGTAGCAATATGTTGGTTATTCTAGAACAAGGGAAACTCCAGTAAGAATTTTAAAACTTTGCAGCTTTGATTCTAAGCAAAATAGAAGGAAGCAGCTTGTAAAAAGGGACTGTCACAATATGTTAGCCATGTTTTATCAATGTGTACCTATTTTATTTTTTTATTTTTTTTATGGTTCTTAATCTTTTGAATAAATATTCTTTTATTAGAAGGTATGCAAAATCCATACATAAATAAAACATTCTTAACAGTCATATATGTCAGTTTTATCAAGTCCTCTAAACATAAAATTATCATTTTGCAGCATTTAACTGACTAAACCTTCTTGTTTTTTTAATTTTTAGTGAGAAAATTTTCTAGTGTCTAGGCTGGTTTTTCCAACCATATAAAAAATACAAGGCAAAATGAGCCAATTAAATTCTAGAGTACACAATTGATAGGAGTATACAATATAAAATGGATTACCTATCTATAGTAACTAAACTATCATATACCATATCCCAGAAAAGAAAGAGAAACAAAAATAAAATAAAAATAAAAAAAATAAATAAATAAAAGAATCATTGGCCCCTCATGGCGGCCACAAAGCAGACCCGGCTTATTTCTCCCTCTTACCTCAGATCCTTCCCGCCATCCAGCACCACTGAAAGGTCTCCAAAGCTCCCCCACTCCAGTCCACTCCTCAGAATCGCTTCAAGCAAATACAGGTATTATACTAGGTAAACGCTAAAGGAGGATATTATCCAAGGGTCCCAAACTATCTGAAATTGGGGCATCCTATCTAAAACAATATGAGTTAGCCTCTCATTAATAAGCAAATAGTTGATCTTCCTAATTACCTCTTTAAAGTTTAGATTCATGTCCTTCCATTTACTAGCTATGTGAATCTTTGAAGCTAGTGCCATTATTTGAAACAACTTGTTCTAGGATTGCGACAAGTTTTTAATATGGACCCCCAGTAAACAGGATTCAATTGAAGGAGCTACTTCTTTATGAAAAAGTGTGGAGGCTAAAAGGGTCAATCGTTCCCAGAGATTCTGGGCACGTGGACAGGCCCACCAAACATGAATATGATCCCCCACATCCTGGCATCCCCTAAAGCATTTGTTACTCTCCTGCGGCCTTAACTTCTGCATTTTATCGGGAGTACAGTAGGCCCTGTGAAAAACTTTGATTGATGTTTCTAATAAAGCCGAATTAAGTGATCCTTTTGAAAGATTGGAGCAAGATTCAGTCCATTTGTCCCAGTCCCACTCCACCCCCAGATCCTTTTCCCAATGCAGCATAAACTTGGGTTTCTGGCCCCCCGAAGTGCCCAGAAAGGTGTTATACAAAGAACTCAGATTACCCTTTGTCATGAATCACCCAGGGGCCATATTGGATTTGGCGTGAACTATGCTGGGGCCATCTTAAGACTGGCAGCAGTGGCCTATATTGGGACTGGACTGTTATATACCAATCGCCACCATCTGTATATTGTGTTATGGGGGATAATATGTTAGTGTTATATTGTATATTGTATTGGGGAGTGATAGTTATGTTTTAATTAGTCAACCCTCCCCCATTGTATAAACTCTCAGTCAGGAGTTGGCCATATGGTCTTTAGAGTAAACACTTGAAGTGATAGCGAGGCCAGAACAAAGAGATTTGCCAGACTGCCAGGCACCGTAGGACAATGGGATAGTACAGGGCCTTCCAGCCTCAATACTAGGGCCATAGGCCAGGGCAGAGATGTTACTCTCTCCACAGACAGGGAGAGAATGAGCTTGTAGCCACACCTAGTGGGCGGCCCAGGGGAGGGGTCTGGAAGTTCCCAGAGCTTACCTCTAGTCCATTGGCTAGAGGTAATAAAGTTACTCTGGAGATTACTGCATTGGCCAAGAGGAAGATAAGGGTTGGACAAAGGGGTAGCCACTCCCTGTACTGGTTTTGTGAGTTGTGTAAATACTTGTGAAAAAATAAAGAAGTAGTTCATAATTTTCATCAAGACTTTGTGTGCAGATGTATTATTTACCCAGGGACTTATGATTGCAGTAAGATTCGTCAGACTTACTGTTAATATTGCTCAGTCTAAACCAAGGGCGGAGACATGATGTTCCTGTAATCAAAAAGGCTCCAAGGTCCAGAGTAACCCAAATCAAGTCAGCAGACCCCAGCCAGAGAGTGGGTCGTGATACCCTTGGCAAGTGGGAGATTTTTACAGATAACTGATAGCCAGGAGGCTCTGGGGGGCCCGGAATCCTTAACCATCTTGGTAACCCAACTTCTAATTTTTAAGTAATTGTAGAGTTCTGTAGTTGGCAAGTCGTGAGTCGTGCAAAATTGGTCATAGGTCAGTAGTTTGTCATTGGCGAACCAGTTCCCTATGCGATCCAGGCATCTGGAGGTCCACCAAAATCTAGACATAGAACTTGAATCTGCTAGAATTTGTGGGAAGGACATAACTGATAGAAGGGGTGATAATTCCGTGCTAAGTCGATGCCTAGATCTAGCCCATCTCCAGGCCTGAAGCGTCAAGGAGATCATGGGGTTTTGATGGGTTATGAAAGGAGCAGAGTCCTCAGGCATCCAAACCAACTTATCCCAACTATGTGGGGACATTTGATAATTTTCCATAAAAACCCAAGATGGGTGGTGTTTCGTAGAGTGGGCTCTAGGCAAAGGAGCCAAGTGTGCAGCTTTAAGATAAAGTCTTAAATTTGAAGTCGCGAGGCCACCCCTATTCTTGGAGCGAAACATCACCTGCCTGGGGATGCGAGGGCGTTTATCGTCCCAAATGAACCGAGAAATGCTATTCTGGAATTTGTCTAGGTCTTTAAGGGAGAGAGGGATAGGAAGGGATCTAAATAAGTATAGTAATTTAGGTAAGATATTCATTTTCACAGCCGCAATGCGGCCTGTCCATGAAATCTTAAAGCTCCTCCATTTCTGCATATCCAATGTCAGAGATCTATACAAGGGAGGAAAATTTGCCCCGTACATATCCCCAAACTTGGAGGTAAGTCTAACACCTAAGTATTTTATAGACTGTGCGGGCCAAATAAACTGGTGATTAGCTTTGAGGATGTCAATCTCCCCCTGCGGCAATCTGATCCCCATCGCCTCAGTCTTCTCAACATTCAGCTTGCCAAAGTCCTGAACAGTGGACATGAGTGCAGGTATGGATGAAAGGGGATTGGTCAGGGTACAAAGCATGTCAATAAAGAGCATTTGAAATGCTGGAGGCCTACCTGTACCCCCTGGATGACTGGGTTGGCTCTAATCGCTTGCGCAAGGGGTTCTATGGCAAGAGCAAATAACAGTGGGGAGAGCGGACACCCTTGCCTGGTCCCTCTTTGAATGTGGATGTCGACTTTGTGATCCCCTGGGAGTTTTAGATTGGCTGCTGGGGAGTCATAATATCTCTTAAGTAAATTAATAGAGCGTCCCTTGAATCCAAATTTGTCCAGAATCTTATATAAATATGGCCATTCTACCGTGTCAAAATCTTTCTCTATATCTAAAGCTAAGAGACAGACTGGTATATTGGACTTCTGAGCCATGAACTGTGCGTTCATGACCCTCCTAACATTGTCCCCGGCCTCTCTAAAGGGAACAAACCCAGTTTGGTCCTTGTGGATCAAATCGGGTAGAAATTTAGAGATACGGGTGGCCATAATTTTTGCCAGGATTTTGACATCCCCATTGATTAGGGATATAGGCAGGGGCGGCCCGTCCATTGGGGCGTCAGGGCAAACGCCCCCCCAAATATTTTCTTCACCCTGCAATAAAAAAAACACAACAATGTATTAGTATAACCCAAAAACAAATAAATATAAGGTGTACATCATCATTTCAAGTCTAAATAGTATTAAAAATGAAGTAAAGTTAGAAAAGGGACACTGTCACTTTAAAATAACCCTTGCGCTACATTAACTAATGCTGTGTATCTATCGCCCCCTGCCTGCACCCTGTGTGATCAAATTACAATAGTTATACACTGTGTACACTAACCTTTAGACTCTTCTCTCTCTTCAATGAGTCCTGGCCTGGCCCACTGACCGTTAATGCATGCCGCCCACCATCACAGTGACGATATGCATGGGCGGTCATAAATGTATCAATTAATAAATGACAGTCTTCCATCATTGACCAATCAATGATGGAAGGCTGTCCAGTTACTAAGTGATCAATCTAAACCCACCCAGACCGTTAGCCCTGAGCGCCCGCCAGCAAATAGGGCCTCGAGTTTAAATTTTGATTGACTGATACAGTCAATAAAACCACCAGTTCCCTGTCCCTTCCCCCTTTCTGTTTCCTGACCCTGGTCACGCTGAGACTGAGAGACCTCCCTGGCTGAATCTACTCATCTGCTCTGCCTGCCTAACACAGTAAGTCTACACCTGCCTCTGCCTGGCACCTGCCCTGCCCCTGGCCAAACCAAAACCCCTAGTAGCCCCTAATAAAAGTTAGGGGTGACCAGTTACCCCCAGTCCCCCACTATGCCTGCCTAGCCTGCCAGTGCCACCTACCCAGCCACCCACCAACTACCACCGACGACCCCAGCCATCACCCCCATGTGGCCTGTGCCACCCCCGATCAGGCCTGCCCTATGCTAGCCTAGCTATGCCATCATGTCACCACCGGATTACACCGATCACGGGATCGGGGTAGTCGGGTGGTGAGCGGGGTGGCACAGGCCCACATGGGGGTGATCGGATCACCCCCTTGATGAGGCCTGTGCCACCCCTGATGACCTCCATGTTGCCGCCCTATGCCACCCCCGAGGCCCGATCACCACCGGGCCCCCGGCACCACCCCGATGCGGCCTATGCTACCCCGGGTATTCGGGCAGTGAGCGGGGTTGACCAGGCCACATGGGGGTGGATGTTCACCCCCATGAGGCCTGTGCCACCCCTGATCGTGGCCTATGGGCGACCGATGGGCGCCTGACCGTGACCGACCCCACCCTGGATGAACCAACTACCTACCCCCCCCCCCCCTATTTTTATTCCATTTTTAGAAGTAACAGGCATGTATATGTGCATGTCACTTCTAAAGATAAAATAAAAATAAGGGAAGGGAAAAAAAAAATACAGTAACAACATTATTACAATTAAACACACAGTAAGCAAACACATTGTTAGTACAGTTAGTAACACAACACATTGTATACAAAAATAAACAGCTTTAAACAAACATTAATAAAAAATAAAATAAACAGCACATACACACATTGTTAGTACAGTTAGTAACACAACACATTGTATAAAAAAATAAACAGCTTTAAACAAACATTAATAAAAAATAAAATAAACAACAGCACATACTTACCTGTAAAATTGACCCCTCCAGCGTTGGCCTTCTGTCCTCTCTGGATATAGTCATGATGAAAAATAAATAATCCATGTTGATTGAAGCCAATGATCAAAAATAAAATAATCCATGTTGATTGAAGCCAATGATCAAAAATAAAATAATCCATGTTGATTGAAGCCAATGAGCAAAAATAAAATAATCCATGTTGATTGAAGCCAATGATCAAAAATAATCCAATCTTGATTGAAGCCATTGTCCATCCATCCATTCTGGCCCATTGAAAGAGGCCTCCACAAAAAAAACCGACGCTCTAAAAAAAAAAAAAACAACACACTAAAAGAGCTCCTCCTACAAGGAGCCCCTCCCGCGATTAATTGTTTTTTTCCCACGGTCTGCTATATATACTAATTTTTGAAGGACTCTGATTGGCTGAAATTTTTGATTGACATCGATTTCAACCAATGAGAGTCTTTAAAAAATTAGCAAATCAGCAAGCAGGTATGGAAGCCTGTAAGGGTAAAAAAGGTTAGTGTGAACTTGTTTGACCCTGTATGTATTATACATATTACAGGGCTATTTTATGTGATATACATGTTACAGGATAATATCCTGTAACATGTATAGCCAAAAAATAGCACTGTAATATGTATAACAAATAAAGTGTAATAGAAATGCATGAACAATATAATATACCATGTAATAAAGAACATCAATTAATCAAATAATAAATATCAATTAATATATATTGTTGTATGTATATGTTTATGTATATTTATGTGTAATTTTTTATATATATATATATATATATATATATATATATATATATATATTTGGATATATATATATATATATATATATATATAAAAATTAATATCAAAATATCACAATAAATAAATATATATATATATATATATATATATAACAATTTGATATATATATATATATATATTTATTTATTGTGATATATTGATATCAATTTTTATAAATATATATATATATATATATATATATATATATATATATATATATATATATATTTATATATATATATTATTATTATTTTTTTTTGGGCCTATATGTTATTTAAGGTTTTTAAGGTACGGTTGGGGCCTATATGGTCCCAATTTGTTATTTAAGGTTTTTAAGGTGCGGTTGGGGCCTATATGGTCCCAATTTGTTATTTAAGGTTTTTAAGGTGCGGTTGGGGCCTATATGGTCCCAATTTGTTATTTAAGGTTTTTAAGGTGCGGTTGGGGCCTATATGGTCCCAATTTGTTATTTAAGGTTTTTAAGGTGCGGTTGGGGCCTATATGGTCCCAATTTGTTATTTAAGGTTTTTAAGGTGCGGTTGGGGCCTATATGGTCCCAATTTGTTATTTAAGGTTTTTAAGGTGCGGTTGGGGCCTATATGGTCCCAATTTGTTATTTAAGGTTTTTAAGGTGCGGTTGGGGCCTATATGGTCCCAATTTGTTATTTAAGGTTTTTAAGGTGCGGTTGGGGCCTATATGGTCCCAATTTGTTATTTAAGGTTTTTAAGGTGCGGTTGGGGCCTATATGGTCCCAATTTGTTATTTAAGGTTTTTAAGGTGCGGTTGGGGCCTATATGGTCAAAATTGGTTATTTAAGGTTTTTAAGGTGCGGTTGGGGCCTATATGGTCCCAATTTGTTATTTAAGGTTTTTAAGGTGCGGTTGGGGCCTATATGGTCAAAATTGGTTATTTAAGGTTTTTAAGCGGCGGTTGGGGCCTATATGGTCAAAATTGGTTATTTAAGGTTTTTAAGCGGCGGTTGGGGCCTATATGGTCAAAATTGGTTATTTAAGGTTTTTAAGCGGCGGTTGGGGCCTATATGGTCACACTTGCTCTTTTAAGGTTTTAAACGTTACGGTTTGGGTCTTAAACGTTCTAATGTTTTTTTTTTTTGTTTTCTATAACTTCCCAGGTGCAAACTTTCTGTGGAATCAGATTTCTTTGGACTCGTTGGTTGACTTACTGGACGTGAATACCCCGAGAAGGAGCGTCAACTGTTGGTGAGTATCATTGCCTTTAATTTTCTGTCCATGTGTATAGGTGCAAATTTGATGGTGATGTAGTCTTGTCACATGAGGGTTTGCAATCTGTAATGTATACCAATGAAATCAACACACTGTTATTTTTAAGTAATTTTGTGACATAATATAAATTAATATACCGTGATCTCTTTCTTTTATTGGTATCAATATCAGAAATGAATACTATTGACTCTCTACTTGTGAAGCCTTTCGCCACCCTAACCTATGAGGAGAAGGTGGAAGTAAAACGGTTAGGAGCTGACCAACCAGAGATAAATCTGCAGCAAATCGCAAGAGATAGAGGGAAGCAATATGTCCGTAATTTCAATACTGAATGGTACAAGAAGAACGACTGGCTTTCTGGAAGCGTTTCTAGGAAGTCCTTATATTGTTTCCCATGCATCCTATTTGGTGGTGACGCTGCTTGGACCAAAACTGGAGTGACTGACGTCAAACATCTAGCTGACAAATTGGCAAAACACAAAAGTTCTAAAGCTCACTTGGATAACAGGATCAAGTTTGAGATGCTTGGACAGGCGAACATTGCTGTTCAACTGGACCAAGGATACCAAGTCAGCATTCAAAAACACAACGAAGAAGTGGCTAAGAACCGGTACATCCTTTCGAAGATAATTGATTGTGTTCGCTTTTGTGGCGCCTTTGAACTGGCATTAAGAGGACACGACGAGAGTGAAACATCGCTAAATCCAGGAGTGTTTAGAGGCCTGGTGGATTTGGTTGGCAGTATCGATAGTGCAATGGAACAGCATTTGAAGACTGCAACTGTGTTTAAGGGCACTTCCAAAACCGTGCAGAATGAGCTACTGGACTGCATGCATGAAGTTATAAAGGAAGTGATTCACCAAGAGCTTAAGGAAGCCCAGTTTGTGGCAATCCAAGCGGATGAAACAACCGATATTTCGGCTAGGACACAGTGCGTTGTAGTCTATCGCTACATTGACAAGAAGCATCAAGTGGTGGAAAGATTTGATGGCTTCACGGAAATGAAATCAACGGATGCAGACTCCATTGCTGCTGTTGTGCTGGAAACACTGAATACTGTTCTCCCAGAGCCAGAAGACAAGAAGAAACTCATAGCTCAAAGCTATGATGGTGCCAGTGTGATGCGTGGAGATCAAGGAGGAGTTCAAAGAAAAATAAAAGACGTGTACCCGAACGCACACTACGTCCATTGCTATGCTCACCAACTGAACCTAATAATGGAGAAAGCAGTTTCAAGGATTGGAAGAGTTAGAGTTTTTTTTTCAAACATAGGCGGCATACCATCTTTTTTTTCACGCTCTCCAAAAAGGACTGGAGTTCTGGATGAGGTAGTTGGTAGAAGACTTCCAAGAGGTGCACCGACACGATGGAACTTCAACGTTAGGACCATGAACGTGATCTACGAGAACAGAGATGCGCTACTTGAGTGTTTCCAGACAATTGAAGCATGTCTAAACTTTGATCCAACATCTATACGGGAAGCCGCAGGTTTCATTGGAATGCTGGAAGACAGGGAGTTCCTTTACTTCCTTAAATTATTTCATTTAATAATGCCACATGTAGACATCCTCTATAGTCAGCTTCAGAAGCGAGACACGGATACTGTTTATATCAAAAAAGTCACAGAAGACTTTGTCGCCAGCATCCAGAAAATCCGGAATTCTGTGGAAGAGATAGAAGCAAGTTTGCCAAGCGATCTAACAGTCAACAGACGGAGTGCGGAGATCTCAACCTTGAGACAACTTTCAAGAGAGGTATGTGACATAGTGGTGGTTCATGCAAAAGAACGATTTTCATTTTCAAATCACCTAGTCAGTGCCAAACTTGTTCAAAGTGACTTGTATAAAACCCATGGCACTTGCTTTCCAACCCAAGCTCTGGAAGACACCGTGCAAGCATATCCAATACTGAAGAAGGAACAATTATGCACTGAGCTGTCACTTCTGTATGGGAAGACAGAGTTTCATACTTGTACAAGTGCTGTTGCTCTGCACAAACTTTTCCATCAATTTAATCTACAGAATGATTTCACAGAGACAGTAAAATTATTAAGAATCCTGATTACAACACCAATGACTACTGCAGAATCAGAAAGATGCTTCTCAACATTGAAGAGGATAAAAACCTTTTTAAGAAGCACCATGTCCCTGGAGCGGTTGAATGCATTGGCGATGCTCTCAATGGAAAAGCAACTGATTTCCGAGATCCCACACTTCAATGAAAAAACCATTGAGAAGTTTTGTTCTTTGAAAGATCGCCGTGCAAAATTAAAATACAAGTGATTGAAGCAAAGAAGAATGCATACCCCCAAGGTGTGCAAAGATAAACTGCGTTAAGCAGCACCACCTCACACTACCAAACATAACTAGTGGTAAGTAAAGTATGAACGGTGTGTGGGTGTGCATATGGAAGGAGCTATGAAAGGTGTGTGCATGGTCAGTAACAATTGTTGAAGCCTTGGCGTGGTTTGAAGGAATTGGAGGCACTTCTAAGGGTAGCTGTCACTTGTGTACAGGAAGCAAGAATTCCATGTCTGTACAAGTGCTGTTGCTCTGCAGCAACTTTAGCATCAATTTAATTTACATAATTTAACAGAGTGAGTGAAGCTATAAGGAATCCTGCTTACAACAACGAAGACTACTAAAGAACCAGAAAGATGCTTCTCCACATTGAAGAGGATCAAAAAAGTAATTAAAAAGCACCATGGCCCTGTAGCGGTTAAATGCATTGGTTTGAAGGAATTGGAGGCACCTTCAAGGGTACGTAAAGTTCTCAGAAATGGCACCACCTCACTACCAAAAATAACTAGTGGTAAGTAAAGTATGAATGGTGTGTGGGTGTGCATATTGAAGGAGCTATGAAAGGTGTGTGAATGGTCAGTAACAATTGTTGAAGCCTTGGCGTAGCATTACTGCTCATATGGTTATCCATATGCTAATTCAACGTGTTTGTTTGACATTGATTATTGTGTGGTCTAAACAGAAGTGAAATGTTGTTGTTTTCTTGAATCCCAAGATCCACTGGTTTGGGCCTATGCAGTGCTGATTGGTCTTCTAAGGTATGTTTGAGGCCTATATGGTCCCACTTGGTCTTCTAAGGTATGTTTGGGGCCTATGGTCACACTTGGTCTTCTAAGGTATGTTTGGGGCCTATGGTCACACTTGGTCTTCTAAGGTATGTTTGAGGCCTATATGGTCCCACTTGGTCTTCTAAGGTATGTTTGGGGCCTATATAGTTCCACTTGGTCTTCTAAGGTATGTTTGGGGCCTATGGTCACACTTGGTCTTCTAAGGTATGTTTGGGGCCTATGGTCACACTTGGTCTTCTAAGGTATGTTTGGGGCCTATATGGTCACACTTGGTCTTCTAAGGTATGTTTGGGGCCTATGGTCACACTTGGTCTTCTAAGGTATGTTTGGGGCCTATATGGTCACACTTGGTCTTCTAAGGTATGTTTGGGGCCTATGGTCACACTTGGTCTTCTAAGGTATGTTTGGGGCCTATGGTCACACTTGGTCTTCTAAGGTATGTTTGGGGCCTATATGGTTCCACTTGGTCGTTTAATGTTTTTTAAGTATGGTTTTGTTCTTGAATGGTATGATTGATTTGCTTGTTTTCTTTCAACCCCAGGTGCAAACCCTATGTGGCTGCAGATTTGTTTCTACTCATTGGTCAACTTAATGAACGTGAATACCCTGAGAAGAAGAGCCGACTAAAGGTAGGTGTCACTCCTTTAATATTTCTGTTAATACGTATAGGTGCAATTATGATATTGCTGTAGTCTTGTCACATGAGTTTTTTCAATCTATATTGTATACCAATGAATTTAACACATTGTTACTTTACTTCTTGACATTTCTGCATTGCAGATCATGTATTTCAATGGGCTTTACAAGCATAAGGTCATTGGGCGGGGCTTATAAAGGTCATTATGACGACAGGGGGAGGAGTTATAAAAATGGGTGTGGTTTGAAAAAGGGGGAGTGGCTATGTTTCGCCCTGTCGCCCCTCCAACTTGAAAAGTCACCAGCCGCCACTGGATATAGGTCGATAATTTTTCACCTCTAAAGGGTCCCTGCCATCTTTTGGGAAGATCACTAAGTCAGCCCGGTTTAGCTCCGGGGGCATAGGCTCTCCGTTTAATATGGCAATAAAAAGAGATGTCAAGTGGGGGGTAAGAAGAGGTTCAAATTTTTTTAATACAAGTTAGTAAAGCCATCCGGTCCTGGGGCTTTGCCCAACTTAAGATTCTAGATGGTAAGTTTAACCTCCTCCTGTGTTATTTTTTCAAATCATCCAGTTGATAATCCGGTATTTTAGGGAGGTCGCATAAATTTAGAAAGGAGTCTATATCTGATCCACTGCAGTGGGGTTGCGAGGAGTATATTTTTTGGTAATAATTTTGAAACGTTTTTTGGATATCATTGGGGCTGTAGGAGATTTGACCGCCAGGTATCCTAATTTGGGTGGTCCTGGGTTGGGAGAATTTATTGTTTAGTCTTTTAGCCAAAAGGGAGTCAGGTTTATTTGCCTTCCAGTAATAGAGGTGCTTCATTTTTCTCATAGCCCGTTCAGTGTGATGGGACAAAATAGCGTCCAGCTCAAGCCTAGTCTGGTCAATTAATTTACGCCCCTGAAGAGAGGGACGCTGTTGGTTTTTCTCCTCTAACCTCTTTAATGAGGTAGAAAGCTCTGTCTCCTTCTGCCTAAGAAGTTTCTTATGTATAGAGGACAGCTTAATGCAAGTTCCTCTAACAAAAGCCTTATGGGCAGCCCAAAGCCATCCAGTCCCAGTTTCGGAGGAGTCATTAGTCTCGAAAAAGAGCTGTATGTCCTTGGATATGGAATCCATACTACTCGGGTTAGACAGTAGGAATTTGTTCAGAACCCATTTATAGGGAAGTCGAGGGTTAGGACCCAGATTCAGCTCAACAAGTACCAGAGCATGGTCTGACCAGGGGCAAGGGACTATCTCAGAATTTATGGTAGAGTCATATAATGAGGAAGTGATAAGAAGAGCGTCAATCCTAGAGTATGTCAGGTGAGTCTGGGAGTAGAATGTGTACTCTCTCTTGTCTGGGTGCCTACCCCGCCAAGCATCAACTAACCCCAAGCCGTTCAGTAAGGACTTAATCTGGTTAGTCTTGTTGGGGAATCTGTTGGTCGGTTTTCCAGATCTGTCAAGGGTCGAGTCTAAGGTCAGGTTAAGGTCCCCCCCAATTATCAGTTTCCCCAAATCCTGAGCCTCTAGTTTTTTCAACAGGTCTATGAGAACAGAGTAGGGAGAGTTCGTAGGAGAGTACAGAGATAGCAGCGTCATTCTTTCCCCTCTTATAGTCCCAGTTGCCATAACGTAATTGCCATCCCCGTCTACCCGAGTGGATTCTACCTGGAAGGGAAAGGTCCTATGCAGCAAAATTGCACAGCCAGCTCTCTTAGTGGGGAGAGAGGCTAGATAATAGGTAGGGTAATCCTTATGTAGGAATTTAGGTTTGTTGCCAAGGGAAAAATGGGTCTCCTGCATGAAAATGACCGAGGGAGTATATTTTTTGTAGAATGCAAAGGCCTTCCTCCTTTTAAAGGGGGAATTGAAGCCCTTCACATTGTGGGTCACTATGGTGTATTTAGAAGTAGCCATTAAAAGTCGGGAGTGTAGGTGTATGCAACCTTACCTAATAGCTGAGCACGTGAATGGCGAGGAGTGGAGGAGCCCGGAGAGCAGACAGAAGTCCCAGCGGGTATGCTGTCGGCGGCGGAGAAATCTCTCTTTTATCAAGAGGGCTGAGAGCAATGAAAAGGGAGAAAGGCAGTTTAATATCAGAGAGGTAGATAAATCTGGGATAAAGCAAACAAGCCAATAATAGAATGTGTACCTATTTTAACTGTATTAACTTAAGTGACATGTTGTTCAACATAATGCTGCTTTGTAAGTGATCCAATGTGATCTGGCAGCTCAGTTCCTATCAACATTTGTTTCCTTGCACATATTGAAGTGTTTGACTAATTAATAATTACTGGCTCAGCTCCTCACCCCGAGGGCTATTTCACAAGTTTTCCAAAATATTATGTGTGTTTATTAATGTTATAAATAGTTACTCATATGTAGAGACAACACACAAAATTTGAATGAAACTTAGTTTATAGAAAAGACCTGCTGATCAAGGGCTCAATTACATGAATCCGATAGAAATTCAAGAACTTATTAAGCTACTAGGAACTTGCCCGTCAAAAATGACGGGATTAAAATTGTAAGACTGGCAATGCTATTTGCCACACAATGTAAGGCTTTTTGTCTTCTGAGCACCTTTGGCGCTCATTGTGAGCCTCTCCCCCTGTGTACTTGAAGTTTGCTGCTTTGCACTGATCACCTTCAGCGCTCATTGCAAGCCCCACGCTGAACGCCTTTGGCACTCATTGCGAGCCTTTCCTCTCACCTGCACTCATTGCAAGCCCCTCTCGCTCGTGGTGCTCATCGCGGTGCCTCTCGCAAACTGTACGGGTAGCTCATTGTAGGGTTCGTTAACCTGCAGATTTAGTGCTTGGGAATGCCATGTGTCTCTTTCCAGCATCTCCCCCCTGTCCCTTCCCTGTGTCTTTCTCCTCGGTGTGTCTGCTGAATGTTTGCGTGGCGCACAGTGACTTTTTTTTTGTTGTTTTGAGAGTTTTTTAGAGTAATGCGCTTGAACAGTGCTGCCATGCTGGTGAGCCTCCCTTAGCGAGGCTCACCTAAGTACTGCACCGCTGGCTGCAATGAGTGCCTTTGGCTGCAAAGTTGCGCCGCTGTGCTGTGTGTGAGTGTGTTATCATTTTTAGTACACCCCCAGGCATCTTAAATTAACCTCATCACTCATGGGGGTCTATACAGTTTATCATGAGATTAAAATTAACCCCATCAGTCCCATAAGGACATAAATTAACCCCTATATTAACACTACAAGTGGGGCTTAGACTTTGTGTCATGAGGGTCCTGGAGGACCCTTGTGGTACTTATAGTGTTATTATAGGGGTTAATTAGTATAGACCCCTATTCGGACTCATGAGGTTAATTAGTGTCCTATAGAGGTCGATATAGACTATTGGACTGATGGGGTTAATTAGAGGCTCATGGGGTCTCTATAGATGGGTTAATTTTAGGTGCCTGGGGGGGTACTTATAGTACCTCCGCGGCAGGGGTTAATTTTTTAGTGATCGCAGGTTCTTTAAGAACCTTTACGGTCCTTTCAGGACCTGCAAGTCTGGAAATTTGAAATGCAGCAGGGGTTCCGATCGAGTCCCGATCGGGACCCCCAATGCAAGGGGTGATATGGTAAAACTGTGCGGGTCCCGATGGGGAACCCCAGTATAGAGGGGTTAATTTTAGGTGCTGGGGCGGTACTTGAAATACACCTGCGGCCACGGTTAACTATTTAACTGCAGCAGGGATCCCGATCAGGACCCCTGAGGCAAGAGTAACTTGTCATGCCACATAGTTTTTACGCCTTTCACTCCCATTCCTATCATTTTGTGTGTTGCAAACATAATTGCCCAATTCAGGAGTTTTGCTTGTGAGCAGTGGCATTAAAAAAGTTTGCGTCTCAAGCCCGTAACTCGTGGTATCGTCTTATTTAATAGCTCTGTAACACAGCCGAATTTCAAGCCCACAGCCTTTGCAGGCTTGCTGATGCCGCTACAGGCTTCAAATTTAATGGGGCTGTTTATCTGCTTTCCTTCCTGCAGCAGAAAATACAGACAAAACTAGATGGATAAACATTTTTAGGACAGTCTCTTAACACATCCTCTCCCACCCCATGAACACCTAAGCGGTCATGAGGATCAGCAGCTTCGCTATACCTGGGATATTAAAGTTTAAATGTGTAAGTTTTAAAAGCTGCATTGAATGTATTTTCTATTTTATTTATTTATTTTATTGATAATCAGTAAATAAATAAATAAATAAACAAATGAACGTATATTGTATGGCTACTAAAGTGATCCTTTAAAATGCATCAGATACAGGAGGTTCCATAAAATAATTATCTGACTAATAAAACTGTCATGTAATGTAAGCTCACATCCACCAGTTAAGAAAATGAGACAGCTAAACACACAATTTCCATTAGTAATCCACTTTGGAGCTGGGTGAAATTGCATATTTAATGATAGGCACTCATTTTGAGGTGCACAATTGGTAATCATTTCCATATGTACTATTAGATGGTATATAGCATCAAAGCCATACTGTGATAGTCATAAAGTAAAAAACATTGTTATAGCTACAAACATTCCTACAATTTCAAAATATTATTTTATATTGTTTCCTGTCTGGGTGTGTTTACTTTTTGGAAAATTGATGACAATTAAGGCTGTGTGTTCCTATATTTAATTTACTGTGTACTACAAATGTTTAACAATGATGGGCTTTGTCATTTGATTATTTTGAAGTTTTCAAACCCGTTAGACACGTCTTGCCAGGGGCAGCCCGTCCATTGGGGCGTCAGGGCAAACGCCCCCCCCAAATATTTTCTTCACCCTGCAATAAAAAAAACACAACAATGTATTAGTATAACCCAAAAACAATTAAATATAAGGTGTACATCATCATTTCAAGTCTCAATACTCTCAATTACTTAAAATGAAGTAAAGTTAGTAAAGGGACACTGTCACTTTAAGATAACCCTTGCGCTACATTAACTAATGCTGTGTGTACTGTATCCATATTATAGCCCCCTGCCTGCACCCTGTGTGATCATATTACACTACTACACTAACCTTTAGACTCTTCTCTTCTCTACAATGAGTCCTGGCCTGGCCCCCTGACCGTTAATGCATGCCGCCCACCATCACAGTGACGATATGCATGGGCGGTCATAAATGTATCAATTAATAACTGACAGTCTTCCATCATTGACCAATCAATGATGGAAGGTTGTCCAGTTACTAAGAGAACAATCTAAACCCACCCAGACCGTTAGCCCTGAGCGCCCGCCAGCAAATAGGGCCTCGAGTTTTCATTTTGATTGACTGATACAGTCAATAAAACCACCAGTTGTCTGTCCCTTCCCCCTTTCTGTTTCCTGACCCTGCTCACGCTGAGACTGAGAGACCTCCCTGGCTGAATCTACTCACATCTGCTCTGCCTGCCTAACACAGTAAGTCTACCTGCCTGGCACCTGCCCTGCCCCTGGCCAAACCAAAACCCCTAGTAGCCCCTAATAAAAGTTAGGGGTGACCAGTTACCCCACTATGCCTGCCTGGCCTGCCACCTACCCAGCCACCCACCAACTACCACCGACGACCCTAGGCCTACAATGCCTGGTGCCACCCCCAGCCTGGCCATCACCCCCATGTGGCCTGTGCCACCCCCGATCAGGCCTGCCCTATGCTATGCCATCATGCCACCGCCGGATTACCCCGATCACGGAATGGTCAAATAATGCAATGTTGATTGAAGCCAATGGTCAAATAATCCAATGTTGATTGAAGCCACTGGTCAAATAATCCAATCTTGATTGAAGCCATTGTCCATCCATCCATTCTGGCCCATTGAAAGAGGCCTCCACAAAAAAAAAAACGACGCTCTAAAAAAAAAAAAAAAAAAACTAAAAGAGCTCCTCCTACAAGGAGCCCCTCCCGCGATTAATTGTTTTTTTCCCACGGTCTGCTATATATACTAATTTTTGAAGGACTCTGATTGGCTGAAATTTTTGATTGACATCGATTTCAACCAATGAGAGTCTTTAAAAAATTAGCAAATCATCAAGCAGGTATGGAAGCCTGTAAGGGTAAAAAAGGTTAGTGTGAACTTGTTTGACCCTGTATGTATTATACATATTACAGGGCTATTTTATGTGATATACATGTTACAGGATAATATCCTGTAACATGTATAGCCAAAAAATAGCACTGTAATATGTATAAAAAATAATGTGTAATAGAAATGCATGAACAATATAATATAACAAGTAATAAAGAACATCAATTAATCAAATAATAAATATCAATTAATATATATTGTTGTATGTATATGTTTATGTATATTTATGTGTATTTTTTCTGCGTATATATATATATTTGGATATATATATATATATATATATATTGATTGATAGATATATTGATATATATATATATATATATATTTATATATATATTTATATATATAATATATATATATATATATATATATATATAAAAATTGATATCAATATATCACAATAAATAAATATATATATATATCAATTTGATAGATATATATATATATATATTTATTTATTGTTATATATTGATATCAATTTTTATATATATATATATATATATATATATATATATATATATATTATATATATAAATATATATATAAATATATATATATATATCAATCAATATATCTATCAATCAATATATATATATATATATATATTTTTTTTTTTACAATTTGGGCCTATATGGTCCCAATTGGTTATTTAAGGTTTTTAAGGTGCGGTTGGGGCCTATATGGTCAAAATTGGTTATTTAAGGTTTTTAAGGTGCGGTTGGGGCCTATATGGTCCCAATTGGTTATTTAGGGTTTTTAAGGTGCAGTTGGGGCCTATATGGTCAAAATTGGTTATTTAAGGTTTTTAAGGTGCGGTTGGGGCCTATATGGTCAAAATTGGTTATTTAAGGTTTTTAAGGTGCGGTTGGGGCCTATATGGTCCCAATTGGTTATTTAAGGTTTTTAAGGTGCGGTTGGGGCCTATATGGTCAAAATTGGTTATTTAGGGTTTTTAAGGTGCGGTTGGGGCCTATATGGTCCCAATTTGTTATTTAGGGTTTTTAAGGTGCGGTTGGGGCCTAAATGGTCCCAATTTGTTATTTAGGGTTTTTAAGGTGCGTTTGGGGCCTATATGGTCCCAATTTGTTATTTAGGGTTTTTAAGGTGCGGTTGGGCCTTTATGGTCCCAATTTGTTATTTAGGGTTTTTAAGGTGCGGTTGGGGCCTATATGGTCACAATTAGTTATTTAGGGTTTTTAAGGTGCAGTTGGGGCCTATATGGTCACACTTGCTCTTTTAAGGTTTTAAAAGTTACGGTTTGGGTCTTAAACGTTCTAATGTTTTTTTTTGTTGTTTTCTATCACTTCCCAGGTGCAAACTATCTGTGGAATCAGATTTGTTTGGACTCGTTGGTTGACTTACTGGACGTGAATACCCCGAGAAGGAGAGTCAACTGTTGGTGAGTATGTGGTCACTTTTAAGGTTTTTAAGGTGCGGTTGGGGCCTATATGGTCACACTTGGTCTTTTAAGGTTTTAAAAGTTACGGTTTGGGTCTTGAGATTTCTAATGTTTTTTTTGTTGTTTTCTATCACCCCCCAGGTGCAAACTATCTGTGAAAGCAGATTTGTTTGGACTCGTTGGTTGACTTACTGGACGTGAATACCCCGAGAAGGAGAGTCAACTGTAGGTGAGTATCATTGCTTTTAATTTTCTGTCCATGCGTATAGGTGCAAATTTGATGTTGATGTAGTCTTGTCACATGAGGGTTTGCAATCTGTAATGTATACCAATGAATTCAACACACTGTTATTTTAAAGTAATTTTGTGACATAATATAAATTAATATACCGTGATCTCTTTCTTCTATTGGTATCAGAAATGAATACTATTGACTCTCTGTAACGGAGCTGGAACACGAATCCAATTATCTCCGCTGGTATACGGTAAAATATCCAAGAAGCACTACAGTTTCACCATTCCCAACCTCCCATATTGGACGACACACAATTTGGGAGTCAAATGAATACTGACTTTATTTACCTTTACAGAAATATTTATACCCATCTCTTCCCACAGGTAATACACATGCCCATATTTGGCCACACACAATACACATAAAGAGAACAATAGGTGGGTCACACCTCCCTGGCAACTTTGATACAATCAGACATTGATTCAATTACACTTCTTTGTTCTTATCTGAGAATAAAAACACTGTATACAATAGACTTCCTTTATCTGTAACAGGATTATCTCCCATGCCAAGTAGCTGTAAATGTCTGGGACAATATTCTGCAGAGCATCAACCAACATACATATAGTAGGATCATATTTTAACCATAATAATCATAAAACAGGGTAAAACAGTGATGGGTTCCGCTACACACCTCCCCCGTGACCATAAGCCGGCATACACGGTCTGATCCCAACGGATCGGCCTGGGGATGTCCGGACAAAAGTATTTGTTGGTCAATTCTCTAGTTTGACAACCCATCAGCATTACTGCAATTCACATTTACTCACATTTCCCATATCCCCAGGTAGCTGGGATCTGAGCGCACAAAACTACTGAATAGCGCTCAGATCCTCTTCACACAGTTCAATTGCCATGTAGCCAATTTCCCATAGTCTTCATGGCACAGTTATCTGGGGTATCATGGTTCATACAGGGCAAGTACCGAATGACCCCCCTGTATGTAAAGGGCCAGAATGAGTGACATACACTCTGGTATGGCCGAACACTGGTTCCAAAGGGCAATATGTACCAGGGCCATAGTCGCAGGGCAGGAGGCTGGCAAACAGTCCTCTCCAAGACAAAGTGGCGAAGGGCACTTCGTCACACATCTCCCCTTTGGGGGGAAGTCTAAACAGGCACCTGGATATTTCGCTGGGGTGATGGTGCAACACGCGAAGGGGACTTGAGGGGCAGAGGCCAGCGGCACTCTGCCCTGATGCCAGCTCTTCTGCTGGTATAACCTGCAGGACATCCTGCTCTGTACAAGGGACAAAGGGAGGGCAGAGGCCGACTGCACTCTGCCCCACTGTCAGCTCTTCTGCTGGGGTACCTGGGACATATTCCGGCTCAGTAGCCAGGGAAACGTGGGGGTCAGTGGGGGTTAACATTTCCTCTGTTAACCCTGTAGCCACATTAGAAGTTAGCTGGGGAGGGGAATTTGTACTTACCCCCTCCTCCGGTTGTCCCAGTGAGGGTAGTTGGGGATCTGGACAGGCTGTGGGCGCAGAGACCACGGTCCCATCTGCGCCGTCTGGGAGATTGGTGTCTCCCCTGGTTAGGGTAAACTGTCGCTGGGGGGGAAGGACGACACCTTCTGCCCCCTGTGTTTCACACTGCCGCTGGGGGGGATGGACGACACCTTTGGCCCCCTGGGGTACCCACTGCCGCTGTGGAGGAAGGTCGACACCTTCTGCTCCCTGGGGTACACACTGCCGCTGGGGAGGAAGGACGACACCTTCGGCTCCCTGGGGTACACACTGCCACTGGGGGGGATGAACGACACCTTCGGCCCCCTGGGGTACACACTGCTGCTGGGGAGGAAGGACGACACCTTCAGCTCCCTGGGGTACACACTGTCGCTGGGGAGGAAGGACGACACCTTCTGCTCCCTGGGGTACACACTGCCGCTGGGGAGGAAGGACGGCACCTTCTGCTCCCTGGGGTACACACTGCCGCTGGGGAGGAAGGACGGCACCTTCTGCTCCCTGGGGTACACACTGCCGCTGGGGAGGAAAGACGGCACCTTCTGCTCCCTGGGGTACACACTGCCGCTGGGGAGGAAGGACGGCACCTTCTGCTCCCTGGGGTACACACTGCCGCTGGGGAGGAAGGACGGCACCTTCTGCTCCCTGGGGTACACACTGCCGCTGGGGAGGAAGGACGGCACCTTCTGCTCCCTGGGGTACACACTGCCGCTGGGGAGGAAGGACGGCACCTTCTGCTCCCTGGGGTACACACTGCCGCTGGGGAGGAAGGACGGCACCTTCTGCTCCCTGGGGTACACACTGCCGCTGGGGAGGAAGGACGGCACCTTCTGCTCCCTGGGGTACACACTGCCGCTGGGGAGGAAGGACGGCACCTTCTGCTCCCTGGGGTACACACTGCCGCTGGGGAGGAAGGACGGCACCTTCAGCTCCCTGGGGTACACACTGTCGCTGGGGGGGGAGGACGACACCTTCTGCTCCCTGGGGTACACACTGCTGCTGGGGAGGAAGGACGACACCTTCAGCTCCCTGGGGTACACACTGTCGCTGGGGGGGAAGGACGACACCTTCAGCTCCCTGGGGTACACACTGTCGCTGGGGGGGAAGGACGACACCTTCGGCCCCCTGGGGTACACACTGCTGCTGGGAGGTGGAATTAGTTGGAGTATTCCACGTGGAGCGGTTTCTGTTTCTGGGACAGTCTCTCTGCATGTGACCCTGCTGGTTACACGTGTGGCACCTGATGTACCGTGGAGGGGTTTGGTAGTTCCCACCACCCGGAGGCAGTGCTGGGGGGGGGTTAATGGTGGGCGGTGGGTTAGCAGCTCCCAAGATGGACCGCTCCCGTGCCCGCTGCTTTTCCATTATGGATTTGTGGACATCTGTCATTAACCATTCCAAGGTTTTCATGGGAAGCGTACCTGGGAAAAAGGCCAGTCTGCTTTAGAGTTCTCTTCCAAACTCATTCTGTGGAGCAATAAGAGGTACTGTAACCATGAGTTCCTTTCTATCTGCATCCCTGTAGTCTGCGGCCGCCTCCTCCTCCTTATGATGGAACGCTGTCCGAAAAATAGCCGGTTCCATCCTGCTGTAGCCAGGGGCGCTGTACGGATACTAGCGTTGCCCTCAATTTGTACTCCACGGAATGGTGTCTCCTGTAGCTGTCCTTCTGACCGTGGGAACAATTCCACCACTTGCCAACAAATGTAACGGAGCTGGGACACGAATCCAATTATCTCCGCTGGTATACGGTAAAATATCCAAGAAGCACTACAGTTTCACCATTCCCAACCTCCCATATTGGACGACACACAATTTGGGAGTCAAATGAATACTGACTTTATTTACCTTTACAGAAATATTTATACCAATCTCTTCCCACAGGTAATACACATGCCCATATTTGGCCACACACAATACACATAAAGAGAACAATAGGTGGGTCACACCTCCCTGGCAACTTTGATACAATCAGACATTGATTCAATTACACTTCTTTGTTCTTATCTGAGAATGAAAACACTGTATACAATAGACTTCCTTTATCTGTAACAGGATTATCTCCCATGCCAAGTAGCTGTAAATGTCTGGGACAATATTCTGCAGAGCATCAACCAACATACATATAGTAGGATCATATTTTAACCATAATAATCATAAAACAGGGTAAAACAGTGATGGGTTCCGCTACACTCTCTACTTGTGAAGCCTTTCGGCACCCTAACCTATGAGGAGAAGGTGGAAGTAAAACGGTTAGGAGCTGACCAACCAGAGATAAATCTGCAGCAAATCGCAAGAGATAGAGGGAAGCAATATGTCCGTAATTTCAATACTGAATGGTACAAGAAGAACGACTGGCTTTCTGGAAGCGTTTCTAGGAAGTCCTTATATTGTTTCCCATGCATCCTATTTGGTGGTGACGCTGCTTGGACCAAAACTGGAGTGACTGACGTCAAACATCTAGCTGATAAATTGGCGAAACACAAAAGTTCTAAAGCTCACTTGGATAACAGGATCAAGTTTGAGATGCTTGGACAGGCGAACATTGCTGTTCAACTGCACCAAGGATAACAAGTCAGTATTCAAAAACACAACGAAGAAGTGGCTAAGAACCGGTACATCCTTTCCAAGATAATTGATTGTGTTTGCTTTTGTGGCGCTTTTGAGCTGGCATTAAGAGGACACGACGAGAGTGAAACATCGCTAAATCCAGGAGTGTTTAGAGGCCTGGTGGATTTGGTTGGCAGTATCGATAGTGCAATGGAACAGCATTTGAAGACTGCAACTGTGTTTAAGGGCACGTCCAAAACCGTGCAGAATGAGCTACTGGACTGCATGCATGAAGTTATTAAGGAAGTGATTCACCAAGAGCTTAAGGAAGCCCAATTTGTGGCAATCCAAGCGGATGAAACAACCGATATTTCCGCTAGGACACAGTGCGTTGTAGTCTATCGCTACATTGACAAGAAGCATCAAGTGGTGAAAAGATTTGATGGCTTCACGGAAATGAAATCAACGGATGCAGACTCGATTGCTGCTGTTGTGCTGGAAACACTGAATACTGTTCTCCCAGAGCCAGAAGACAAGAAGAAACTCATAGCTCAAAGCTACGATGGTGCCAGTGTGATGCGTGGAGATCAAGGAGGATTTCAACGAAAAATAAAAGACGTGTACCCGAACGCACACTACGTCCATTGCTATGCTCACCAACTGAACCTAATAATGGAGAAAGCAATTTCAAGGATTGGAAGAGTTAGAGTTTTTTTTTCAAACATAGGCGGCATACCATCTTTTTTTTCACGCTCTCCAAAAAGGACTGGAGTTCTGGATGAGGTAGTTGGTAGAAGACTTCCAAGAGGTGCACCGACACGATGGAACTTCAACGTTAGGACCGTGAACGTGATCTACGAGAACAGAGATGCGCTACTTGAGTGTTTCCAGACAATTGAAGCATGTCTAAACTTTGATCCAACATCTATACGGGAAGCCACAGGTTTCATTGGAATGCTGGAAGACAGGGAGTTCCTTTACTTCCTTAAATTATTTCATTTAATAATGCCACATGTAGACATCCTCTATAGTCAGCTTCAGAAGCGAGACACGGATACTGTTTATATCAAAAAAGTCACAGAAGACTTTGTCGCCAGCATCCAGAAAATCCGTCATTCTGTTGAAGAGATAGAAGCAAGTTTGCCGAGCGATGTAACAGTCAACAGATGGAGTGCGGAGATCTCAACCTTGAGACAACTTTCAAGAGAGGTATGTGACATAGTGGTGGTTCATGCAAAAGAACGTTTTTCATTTTCAAATCACCTAGTCAGTGCCAAACTTGTTCAAAGTGACTTGTATAAAACCCATGACACTTGCTTTCCAACCCAAGCTCTGGAAGACACCGTGCAAGCATATCCAATACTGAAGAAGGAACAATTACGCACTGAGCTGTCACTTCTGTATGGGAAGACAGATTTTCATACTTGTACAAGTGCTGTTGCTCTGCACAAACTTTTCCATCAATTTAATCTGCAGAATGATTTCACAGAGACAGTAAAATTATTAAGAATCCTGATTACAACACCGATGACCACTGCAGAATCAGAAAGATGCTTCTCCACATTGAAGAGGATAAAAACCTTTTTAAGAAGCACCATGTCCCTGGAGCGGTTGAATGCATTGGCGATGCTCTCAATGGAAAAGCAACTGATTTCCGAGATCCCAGACTTCAATGAAAAAACCATTGAGAAGTTTTCTTCTTTGAAAGATCGCCGTGCAAAATTAAAATACAAGTGATTGAAGCAAAGAAGAATGCATACCCCCAAGGTGTGCAAAGATAAACTGCGTTAAGCAGCACCACCTCACACTACCAAACATAACTAGTGGTAAGTAAAGTTTGTTTCTACTCGTTGGTCAACTTACTGAACGTGAATACCCTGAGAAGAAGACCCGACTAATGGTAGGTGTCACTCCTTTAATTTTTCTGTTAATGCGTATAGGTGCAATTATGATATTGCTGTAATCTTGTCACATGAGTTTTTTCAATCTATATTGTATACCAATGAATTTAACACATTGTTACTTTACTTCTTGACATTTCTGCATTGGTGATCATGTATTTCAATGGGCTTTACAAGTATAAGGTCATTTGGCGGGGCTTATAAAGGTCATCATGACGTCGGGGGGAGGAGTTATAAAAATGGGTGTGGTTTGAAAAGGGGGAGTGGCTATGTTTCGCCCTGTCGCCCCTCCAACTTGAAAAGTCACCAGCCGCCACTGCGTCTTGCTATAAAGTCAAATGATATATCTATAGAATATATATAGAATATATATATATATATATATACTCAATTTCACAGTAAGATTTTGCATATAATATAATATAATTTACAGTGTCCAACCATATATACTAGTACAGTTTTATTTTCAATTCAATTCACATCCAGGAAATAATTAGAATCTCTCAAGTGCACTTATGGGGAAGAACTGCAATAACAGGTTTGGTAATAAGACTGGCTAACAAGACTTCACTCCTATGATCTTGTTTGAGAGTGGGACAGACTGCCAGTTAGAGATGCTGACACCGGTGTGAACAGGGGCATTCCAAACTTTTTTTTTGCAGAACATTTATATAAGTTTAAAAAAAATTTAGTCTAAGATCATAATAATGCAGAAAAAGTTACCGTAGTTTCTTATCCTGTTATTGATGCCTTTGCCTGTTCCCTGGAGGCATTCACTATACTTTGATAAAGGTTGCATGTGAGCTTGCTCTTTATCTTAACGACCTGCTTCTGAGAATGTGTGGGGCAGGGGGTATGTGCCAAATCCAAAAGCTCCAATGATGTAACAAATCCCCCTCTTCCCTCATACCCCACCACCCTCCACTGACAGAAAATATCAAACTTTCAAAACACAAACAAATCTCTAAAACTGCTTTTATTCATAAACTTGTTAAGTTTTTCTTAAACTACAGAAGTCTTTTAATGAGAGCTACATGTAGGCCAGTGGTGGACATCATGCATCAATCAGAGGTGCCCCATCTCAGCTGCAAGTAAGATTAGTCAATGATTAATTTCCTTTACGGGGCTAAAAACACCTCTATTTCACTACCTACAAGCATCTTATTTTTAATTCTATGGAACCCACTCGCTGCATTTCTGTACTTCCTGTCTTGTTCTGTTAATTTATTTGTAAATCTCTCACTGTTTCTCACTGACATTGAATATATACAAAAAATAAGTGATGCCCAATCTTAGGGGTGATCATATTATTGCCACAAACACTTGTTTAAATTATTAGTTATTCATAAAAATCAAGGATAAACAATTGTAAGTGGTTACACTTGCAAGCTTTGATATTTAGTTAGATGACAATATACAATCTACCCAATGCCTATTAAAATATCTTTTGGATGACTGGATAACAATGAGTCTTAACACACTTTATATTTTGTTAGATCAATACAGAAATCAATAAGCAGTGCATATAAACTAATCAAATATGGATTAACAATTTATTTTAATACAATCTATATTCTGTTAGGTCAATATAGGAGTATATAAACAGTGTATATAATCTTACTAGCGACTTGCCCGTAACACATGTTACGGGCCTCGCAATGAGGGCCTTTGGCGCTCATCGTAAACCCAGTCAAGCCAGTCAGTCATGTACGGGCCTCGCGATGAGCACCTCCGGCGCTCATTGCACATGCAGAAGCCCTTAAATTTTAACATTGCATGACGACAACTTGCAATTACCACTATTATATGTGATAAAGTTTGGTTAACAGTCTGTCTCAGAACAGTCTATTATTTGGTTAGTGCAATACAGAAATGATACGCAGAGTGTATAAACAATCAGCTGTCTATTTGATACAGTATACATGATATTAATAATTAGCAATATAACATGTTACTCTATGAAAGCAGTAAATAGCAAAATATGGTATAACAATTTACATCTCAGTTAGAATATATAAATATATATTGAAGCAATATGTATCAAAGTTGGTAATATTGTATGTGAGGTTGCAAGCTAATTAACCTTTGTACTTAGGTATTGGCAAGCTATTATTTGATTATTGGTCTTGCATCAAAATTGATTACATTTACTTGAATTTATCAAATTGGTCAATTCAATCAATAATGATGTAAAACAGTTTTGTTGATTGTGTGATACAAGACTATATATGTTGAGTATAGCTGGAATAGTTTGTTGTATAGGTGTTTTTAATAATTGGTTTTGTAACAGAGTTAAATGGTTACATTATTGAATAAAGTCAATCAGACTGTTTTAGGGAATATGGCACAGATTTAAATATATTGATTAACACCTACAGTATGGAATGAAGGTTCTCTGACCACTCCCAAAAGCGTAACAGAAGGATTGTAGTAATTGGATACATTTGCCTCCATTACAAATAAGAAAGTTAAACAAGTTTATACATAGTTTATGTATAGGATTTCAGGGTAACACCTGTCTCATTTTAGGATCCCTTCTTAAGATAGTCTGAAGTATTCCCTTTTTGTGTTATTGGTTTGTTAGAAAGAGTTGTAGAGATAGGATAGAATTTGTATATAGACAGATATATTAAGATATCTTAGAGCAGATATGAAGGGGGCATAGGTTTATGCCAAATAATGACATTAGCCCAGAGCAATACACCAGAAAAGCAGAGACAAGGAGGAAAGACCAGGGAAAGACCAGCAAAGACAGAAAAGACCACAATCCTTGTCTCTGCCTATTCGATAAACTATTTCTTCCTCATAGTCACAAGGTTGGTTTTCACCAATCACAAATAGTCTTCTCTCTGTTCGCATGCATACAGTGCCTTGCAAAAGTATTCACCCTCTTGACTTTTTACCTACCGTATTTATCGGCGTATAACACTTACTGGCGTATAACATGCACCTCATTTTAAGAAGGAAATTTCAGGAAAAAAAACTTAAATTTCAAATAAAGAACTTTGAAACAAAATAAGGGTAGCTCAGAACTTTTTTAAATTAATATTATTAACACTTAGAAGGTAAATAACGTAAAATGACAGTAAAAGCAACTGTTTTAACAAAAGTTTACTCAGAAATCGATGCACCTCCTCAACCCCCTCCTCAACCCGCATCCTCAATCTCCCTCCTCATCCTCAACCTCTCTCCTCA
>CM050164.1:394401151-394598651 GCA_027410445.1 Discoglossus pictus
TAGTGTCTCTCCCCTCACTCCTTTGTGTCTCTCCCACCTCCTCTCACTCCCCTGTGTCTCTCCCCCTCCTCTCACTCCTTTGTGTCTCCCCCTCCCCTCTTCCCCCCCTCCTCTCTGTCTCTTACCCATACTCTCCCTCCCCTGTGTCTCTCCCCCCCTTCTCACTCCTTTGTGTCTCTCCCTCCCTCCTCTCACTCCCCTGTGTCTCTTCCCCCTTTCTCATACTCCGCTGTGTCTCTCCCCCCTCTCATTCCCCTGTGTTTCCCCTCCTCTCACTTCCCTGTATCTGTTCCACCCCTCCTCTCACTTCCCTGTGTCTCTTCGCCCCCCTTCCTCTCACTCCCCTGTGTCTCTTCCCCTTCTCATTCGCCTGTGTCTCTCCCTTCCTCCTCTCACTCCCCTGTGTCTCTTCCCCTCCTCTCACTCCCCTGTGTGTCTCCTCCCTCCTCTGTGTCTCCCCCCCTCCCAACCCTGTGTGTCTACCCCATCCTCTCCCACCCCTGTGTGTCTCCCCCTCACTCCTTTGTGTCTCTCACCCACTCCTCTCACTCCCCTGTGTCTCTTCCCCCCTCCTCTCTGTCTCTTCCCCATACTCTCCCTCCCCTGTGTCTCTCCCCCCCTTCTCACTCCTTTGTGTCTCTCCCTCCCTCCTCTCACTCCCCTGTGTCTCTACCCCCCTCTTCCTCTCACTACCCTGTGTCTCTCCCCCCTCCTCTCACTCCCCTGTGTCTCTTCCCTCCTCATCTCACTCCCCTATGTCTCTCCTGCTCCTCTGTGTCTCTTCCCCCTCTCGTTCCCCTGTGTCTCTCCCCACTCTGTGTCTCTCTCCCTTCTCATTCCCCTGTGTCTCCCCCCTCCTCTCACTCCCCTGTGTTTCTTCCCCCTTTCTCTCACTCCCCTGTGTCTCTCCCCCCTCTCATTCCCCTGTGTTTCCCCTCCTCTCACTCCCCTGTGTCTCTTCCCCTTCTCATTCCCCTGTGTCTCTCCCTTCCTCCTCTCACTCCCATGTGTCTCTTCCCCCTCCTCTCACTCCCCTGTGTGTCTCTCCCCCCTCTCATTCCCCTGTGTCTCTCCCTCCTCCTCTGTGTCTCTCCCCCTCCCTCCCCTGTGTGTCTACCCCATCCTCTCCCACTCCTGTGTGTCTTCCCCTTCCCTGTGTCTCTCCCCTCACTCCTTTGTGTCTCTCCCCCCTCCTCTCACTCCCCTGTGTCTCTCCCCCCCTCCTCTCTGTCTCTTCCCCATACTCTCCCTCCCCTGTGTCTCTCCCCCCTTCTCACTCCTTTGTGTCTCTCCCTCCCTCCTCTCACTCCCCTGTGTCTCTTCCCCCTTTCTCTCACTCCCGTGTCTCTCCCCCTCTCATTCCCCTGTGTTTCCCCTCCTCTCACTTCCCTGTATCTGTTCCACCCCTCCTCTCACTTCCCTGTGTCTCTTCCCCTCCTCTCACTCCCCTGTGTGTCTCTTCCCCCTCTCATTCCCCTGTGTCTCTCCTCCCTCCTCTGTGTCTCCCCCCCTCCCAACCCTGTGTGTCTACCCCATCCTCTCCCACCCCTGTGTGTCTCCCCCTTCCCTGTGTCTCTCCCCCCTCACTCCTTTGTGTCTCTCACCCACTCCTCTCACTCCCCTGTGTCTCTTCCCCCCTCCGCTGTGTCTCTTCCCATGTACTCTCCCTCTCCTGTGTCACTCCCCCCTCTTCTCACTCCTTTGTGTCTCTCCCCCCCTCCTCTCACACCTATGTGTCTCTTCCTCCCTTCTCTAACTCCCCTGTGTCTCTTCCCCCCTCCTCTCACTTCCCTGTATCTGTTCCCCCCCTCCTCTCACTCCCCTGTGTCTCTCCCCCTTTTCCTCTCACTCCGCTGTGTCTCTCCCCCCTCCTCTGTGTTTCTCCCCCCTGTCTCATCCCCTTCTCATTCCCCTGTGTCTCTCCCCCCTCCTCTCACTCCCCTGTGTCTCTTCCCCCCTCCTCTCACTCCCTTATGTCTCTTCCACTCCTGTGTCTCTCCCCCCTCTCATTCCCCTGTGTCTCCCCCCTCTGTGTCTCTCCCCCCCCTCTCATTCCCATGTGTCTCCTCCCTCCTCTCACTCCCCTGTGTCTCTCCCTCCTCTCATTCCCCTGTGTTTCCCCCCTCCTCTCACTCCCCTGTGTCTCTTCCCCCCCCTCCTCTCACTCCCCTGTGTGTCTTTCCCCTCTCTCATTCCCCTGTCTCTCCCCCCCTCCTCTGTGTCTTTCCACCTCCCTCCCCTGTGTGTCTACCCCATCCTCTCCCACCCCTGTGTGTCTCCCCCCTGCCCTGTGTCTCTCCCCCTCAATCCTCTGTGTTTCTCCCCCTGTCTCTTCCCCTTATCATTCCCCTGTGTCTTTCCCCCTCCTCTCACTTTCCTGTGTCTCTTCCCCCCTCCTCTCACTCCCCTATGTCTCTCCTGCTCCTCTGTGTCTCTCCCCCTCTCATTCCCCTGTGTCTCTCCCCCTCTGTGTCTCTCTCCCCTCTCATTCCCCTGTGTCTTCCCACTCCTCTCACTCCCCTGTGTCTCTTCCCCCTTCCTCTCACTCCCCTGTGTCTCTTCCCACACTCATTCCCCTGTGTTTCCCCCCCTCCTCTCACTCCCCTGTGTCTCTTCCCCTTCTCATTCACCTGTGTCTCTCCCTTCCTCCTCTCACTCCCCTATGTCTCTTCCCCTCCTCTCACTCCCCTGTGTGTCTCCCCCCTCTCATTCCCCTGTGTCTCTCCCCCTCCTCTGTGTCTTCCCCCTCCCTCCCCTGTGTGTCTACCCCATCCTCTCCCACCCCTGTGTGTCTCCCCCCTTCCCTGTGTCTCTCCCTCTCACTCCCCTGTGTCTCTCCCCCCTCCTCTCACTCCTTTGTGTCTCTCCTTCCCTGTTCCACTCACTCCCCTGTGTCTCTTGCCCCTCCTCTGTGTTTCTCCCCCCTCTCATTCCCCTGTCCCTCCCCCCTCCTCTGTGTCTCTCCCCCCCCTCCTCTCCCTGCCCTGTGTTTGTCCCCACTCCTCTCCCTGCCCTGTGTCTCTCCCCTCTCCTCTGTCTTCCCACTCCTTCCCTGTGTGTCTCTGCTCCTCTTCGGCGCGCAATGCACCTGCGCGGGCCAACGGCACGCATTGCACTTGCGCAGCACGTTTGCTCAATGCGCACGTGCGGCTTACGTCACGCTATGTGCATGCGCGGGCCGTAGCCCAATGCACATGCATGTCCCGTTGCGCAATGCGCAGTTGTGAAACTGCAATTTGTCGCAAACGTGACGACAAATCGAGGTTTGACAACTATTATATGTGATACACATGCATAAACAATGTCACATATATATATACAGTATATATATATATATATATATATATATATATATACACAATCTGCATCCTGTATCTGCAAGAGCCTCTGTGCCCAGCTTGTGTCTGCAAGAGCCCAAGGGCAGACTGTGTAGGAGACAATGTGCCCAGCTTGTGTCTGTAAGAGCCAATGTGAAGCCTTTGCTTATAAGTGCCAATGTGGATCCTGTGCATGTAAGAGCAAATATGTATCCTGTGCCTGTAAGAGCAAATCTGCAACCTGTGTCTGTAAGAACCAGGGTGCAGCCTGTGCGTACAAGAATCACATTTCCAAATAAAAACCTTTATCCTCCTTCTCCTCCACAACATCGCCACATCCCATTGGGCCCTCAAGTCTTCTCAGTAGTTTAAAGTTAAATTAAATTCTCTTTTATTTGATGTAATTATCATTTTTTATTTATGTCTGTTTTGTTTTAATGTTTTGTATAAAAAAAACAGACCATCAGTTCAATCTAAAATTTAAAAAATCTGGGTTCTGGAATGGATTATTTCCATTTACATTGATCCCTATGGGAAATGCTTGTTTGGGACTCAATCTGTTTGGAGCTCATCCTGCCATCCGGAACAGATGAAGCATGACAAGCAAGGTACCACTTAGTGCACGTAATATAAAATTATATTATAAAAATAATAATATTTATAAAAAATGTATTGTCACTTATTGAAACATACATAGCAATTGTCAACAGCAACAAAAGCATCAAAAACCATGTGTGAATCATGTATATTTCAGTACAAACATATTTCAAGTACAAAACCATTGCTATTTTTACACTACTAAGAGGATACTATGATTAGAAATTACATTGCACACAAGGAAATTGTGGTTTGGTGGCTGAAACATAGAAAGGAATAATTATATAGCTGTGACTAGTTCAGTTGGAAAGTAGCATTTGTCAAATAGGGTAAAATAGTTTTGCTAAAACATTTCAATCAATCTTGTAGTTACAAATATTTCAGCATGCATGGGCTATGAGTATATAATATATAAATCCCATCTCCTTTCTCTCTCTCCTTCTTCTACTGATCTCTGGAGATATATATCCTAACCCAGGCCCCCCCAACTGACATTCCCATTTGCAGGTTATATTATCTGACCACTAGGGGCAGATAACATATTACATATTAGTGCCATTCACCTCAAATAACTTTCAATCAGATCCCTTCCATCTCCAACTAAATGATAAACCTTTCTAACTTTGCACGCCTTCTTACCTAAGTCAACTTCAATTTCCTTCCTGACTAGGTTTTCCGTATCTGTTATTCTTGTCCAGGTTTATGCCTCTTCCATTCCCTTTGACTGTAAGTAGGGAGTTTCAAATCCTGTAGGGCACTTTGGAGAAAAAGCACTTTCTACAAAGGCTCTAAATGCAAAATAGGGCCTTCCATTTCCTGCAGTTTGTTAACATTGTATTCTTCCTTTTTCTTATCCCCTATGGAATATGTTGGCACTTTACAAATAAAAGTTAATATTAATAATAAATTATAATATAAAACAAATAACTTATATAAAAGTAATTGCAGGCCCAGACCAAACATATATACACATATGTCTATATGTGTATATAATGTGACCAGGATGGCCGTGTAGAGCTGTGCTTTCTTGAGTTAGAAACGGATACCTTCTGGTGAGGCAGCAGACATGTTTATTATGAAATAACAAAAACAAACAGGAGCAGTAACTCTGCTTAAATAACGAAAATAAACATCTACATATACGGACTGACTGTGACACAGGAACACCCTGACTATACCTGTGCAGCTTACCTGCAACAGGGAAAAACAGACTACACCCCGGTGTCTTCAGGATGGAGCTCCCACTCCGTTGTACTCGGGAAGGAGTAATTTCATAGGAATAGCGCCACCTAGTGGCAAGGACAAAGACAGTCTTTTAATAATTATAATTTGTCACCTTGTGGCCAGGTTACAGTTAGTCTCTGGTTATTGAAAGATTGCCACCTTGTGGCCAGGATACAAATAGTCTCCGACTATTGCGATATTGCCACCATGTGGCCAGGATACAAACAGTCTCTTGTATATCGGTAGTCTTTTCCACGTTTCTACATCAGTAGCCGCGGATGAAGCATAGGGCCCGCCCGTCTCTCCAGTATGCTTCACCCCAGGGACCCTTTGATACAGCAGTATTAAATTATTGCATATGTACCGGTCAAACACTCAGCAACTTCCCTGGGGCATAATCAGTCTGGTACCTTCAAACAGGGTCTCTGTCAGTTCCACACTCAGCAACTTCCCTGAGGCATAATCAGTCTGGTACCTTCAAACAGGGCCTCTGTCGGCTCCACACTCAGCAACTTCCCTGAGGCATAATCAGTCTGGTACCTTCAACAGGGCCTCTGTCAGTTCCACACTCAGCAACTTCCCTGAGGCATAATCAGTCTGGTACCTTCAAACAGGGCCTCTGTCGGTTCCACACTCAGCAACTTCCCTGAGGCATAATCAGTCTGGTACCTTCAACAGGGCCTCTGTCAGTTCCACACTCAGCAACTTCCCTGAGGCATAATCAGTCTGGTACCTTCAAACAGGGCCTCTGTCGGTTCCACACTTAGCAACTTCCCTGAGGCATAATCAGTCTGGTACCTTCAAACAGGGCCTCTGTCAGTTCCACACTCAGCAACTTCCCTGAGGCATAATCAGTCTGGTACCTTCAACTCCAAGAAACCGCAGGATCTCACTCACCACATTGCTTCTCCAAACACTTCACCTTGGTCATCCCCGCAGCAATTCAGGCAGCTGTCAGTCCTCTCAACTAGCTGTACTTTACAGGCTCCTTCCAGCTTGTCTCCTAGGCAAGGCCCCAGCTTCTGGCTTCAGCTTCCAAACTACTCAGGACAAAGCCTAATCAGCAGCACACCCCTCACCTTCACTGGGGCTTCCTGGGGTTTTTATCATGAAGCACTGGACCAGGTGAATTTAAGTGTTTTAACTCCATGAGACCTGGATACAAGGAGCAGTGGCTTACATAACGGCCCTCAATAATCTGTCCCGACTCCTTACATTCTCACAATATGTTTTCTATAATATGTTGTGTTGATTCCCCCTATATGCATTTACCTGCTGATGTCAGACGCTGCCTCCACTCTCTCTGCATCGCTGTTTACGTTCAGAGAGTTTTTATCCCATATCAGTGTTTTTGTGCTCTTTGTGCTTTATACGTTTATCTGTCATTTAGGGATTATTTCAACTACATTTCCTCAGTATAGATGTATACTTTTGGTGGTGGGAGTGTCATGGTCGGGCCCTGCAAGAGTGCTGCCATCACTGGGGAGCTACAGTTAATTGAGGGAACCATGAATGCCAACGTGTACTGTGACATACTGAATCAGAGCATGATCCCCTCCCTTTCTGAGACTGGGACGCAGGGAAGTATTCCAACATGATAACGACCCCAAACACACCTTTAAGATCATTGCCTTGCTAAAGAAGCTGAAGGTAAAGGTGATGGACTGGCCAAGCATGTCTCCAGACCCAAACCCTATTGAGTATCTGTGGGGCATCCTCAAACGGAAGGGGGGGAGTGCAAGGTCTCTAACATCCACCAGCTCTGTCAATTCATCGTGGAGGAGTGGAAGAGGACTCTAGTGGCAATCTGTGAAGCTCTGGTGAACTCCATACCCATAAGGGTTAGGGCAGTGCTGGAAAATAATGGTGGCTACACAAAATATTAACACCATGGGCACAATTTGGACATTTCCACAGGGGTGTACTCACTTTTGTTGCCAACGATTTAGACATTAATGGCTGTGTATTGAGTTATTTTTAGGGGACATCACATTTACACTGTTATACAGGCTGTACACTTACTACTTAACGTTGTAGCAGAGTGTCATTTATTCAGTGTTGTCACATGAAAAGATGTAATAAAATATTTACAAAAATGTGAGGGGTGTACTCACTTTTGTGAGATAATGATTATAGAAACTAAAGAAAAGGATATAAGTAATGGTGAAACTTTATTCACCATAATATTGGGATTAAATCCTAGTTTACTGTTAAAACCAGTATTGCCCAAGCATAGTGTAAAGTGCAAAAATGGTAAATCCAGCAAATAACTGCTTAAAGTTCATTAAGGCTTGAAATTATAGATTGAAGCTTAAGAAAAGGTAAAGGTAGTGGTGAGAGCTAATTAACCAAGAGTTAAACTCAGAGAAACAAAATGTAACCAAGAGTTAAACTCAGAGAAACAAAATGTAACCCCATAAAGCAAACAGAATAATAAGCTTGGCCAGACAAGCAAAAAAAAAAAAACGCAATCATTTATAAGCTTTTACAAAAGCAAAAAAGTCTAAATAAAAAATACTATGTAAAACACAGAGGAAACTTACGGCCATTCTTGTTAGCTGGATGCGAATTGTCTAGGGTTAGAGTCTAGGGTTAGGGTTTAGGGTTAGGGTTTAGGGTTAGGGTTTAGGGTACCGATAATAAGTTTTACACTGCGTGCAGCTAGCTAACAGGAAAGATCCAAAAATGATCTCATCCAATGGTTAAATATCTGGATGAATACTGAAGGGATTACATAATAAGAAATGGCACTTTGAGATTGAGTTCTTATGTTGTTTCCACTCATAATCAGTATTGTTCAAGGACACTGAGAAGTAAAAGATCATGGTGTAATATTCATTAAAGATTAATTCATTGAAATTTGTAATGTCTGTTACAATAATTAATATTAGAGTACACTCATACTAGCTTCAATAAACTCATGACTGTTTTTGGCGTCATTCACGACTCTCCATGACTTCATGGACCATAACACACTAGGACATCTCTATGTCCATGGTCATTCTGATCCACTTGGCTTTTATGATACTGGAGTCGATTGACAGTTGCTTCCCCAGTGGGCCATCCAAGTACTGACCAGGACCAACTCTGCTCAGCTTCAAGGTGGTGTGACATCTTGATTCCTTGACTGGAATCGAACACATGTCATAGAGGTGAAAGCACCGAATCCTAACCACTGGACCTCCAGGGAATCCTCATGATAGAATGATCTAAACAGAATATGTAACATCTCTAAAGACTAATAGCCTTATTCAATTTGCTACTTGCAAATGTCTTGAACTCATAAATTTGGCTTCAGGTTTTTTTTTTATAAATGTTTATATCCATTCTATTGACTTAAGAATTCATTAGTGCCAATAAGTAATATTGAATAGGGCCCTAAAGGTGTTACATTAAAATAATTGCATCCATAAAAGGATCATTTGGCAATTTGAATGGACTGTCTGAAAGAGCATTCTAAGAAAATGTAAAATGAGATACTAAGAGAGCTAGGAACTTGCCTGTCAAAAATGATGGGATTTAAATTGTAAGGCTGGCAATGCTGTTTGTCACACAATGTGAGGCTTTTGCACCTCTGAGCACCTTCGTCGCTCATCGTGAACCCCGCGCTAAGCACCTTCGGCGGTCATCGCGTGGCTGGCAATGAGCGCCTTCAGCGTGTATTGCGAGCCTCTCCCTCATGTACTTCAACTTTCCTGCTTTGTACTGATCACCTTCAGCGCTCATTGCAAGTCTTTCCTCCCGCCTACTGTATGGCCCGCTCATTGCAGGTTATTTCGTTAACCTGCAAGTTTTGGGCTTGGGAATGCCATGTGTCTCTTTCCACCATCTCCCTCTTTCCTTTCCCTGTGTGTTTCTCCTATGTGTGTCTGCTGAAGGACTTTGTTTTATTTTAAAAGTCCTGCGTGATTGTCGTTGTTGGTGTAAGTGCTACTGTCTTTGCCGTTGTGTATTTTCTAATACACGTAAGACCGCGTGCCTGGCTTTGCTCAGCTTTGCTTTCATCCAGTTTCCTAATTTTTAAAATTTTTCGTCCAACATTTTTTTCCTTGGTTAGACGATTTTGGCTTGACGAAAACCCTCAAATATGGCTCAAAATCGCTTGCAACATCACTTACAGGCTTCCTGGCTCTCCCCCTATGCTGTGTGTGAGTGTGTTATTATACTCGTAAAAAAATATATATATTTTCGTTTTTTTAGGGTTATGCGCTTGGCTCGCAGTTCCGACCCTCTTTACGCATTTGAACCATGAGCCTAAGTCCTGTGCCGTACACGGCTCGCCTCGCTTTGCGATACTTTGCAGATGAGCGCCTTTAGCTCTCATCCAGCCTATGCTCTGCGCCGTACACGGCTTGCCTCACTTTGCGAGGCTTTGCAGATGAGCGCCAAAGGCGCTCATGCAGCCTAAGTTGTGCGCCATACACGTCTCATGGTTCTGACCTCGATTAGCTAGGTCGCAATTGCGTGACCAACATTGCAAACGTTACAGACATCGTTCTTGGTCCACAACTATATATGTGATTCATTTGAAACAACTGAGAGGAAGCAAACAATACAGACAGTAGAAACATCAGTAAGCAGTCTTGAATTTGACCTGAATTTAAGAGGAATTAATAATGTAAAGGTTGATAGAGAGATAAAACTGTAAGTGCAAAGATAAGTATATATATATAAAAAAAGCCAAAGAAAACATGAAGAGGTAAAAAGCCTTTAATTTACAAAGGTAACGTGTCCAATATATTGAGCTAGCACATATAAGGAAATTTGTAACATTAATAATAATAATAATAATGATGTAAAATGCAGATATTGAGCAATAAGTTGCTCTGGTGCTTGTTTTTAAACGTACACGATTTAATTTTTTATTTTTAACAAATTTTTACATTTTACTTACACTCACTTGTGGGAATGTTAATATAAGCTACAAAAAGGCACCCTTTTTTGAAAGTTTTTAATTTGTCTAGTGTGATGATAGCTATAAACTGGCAATATTATTAAATATTTTAATTAATAGTTGGATATTTCCTGTTATCTGCCTGCCAGTAGTGACATCCAGCGGTCACTAGGGGGTGCAGCGTTAGCTTGCTGAGACTTTCTTACATTTCTTGTTAGTGTGAGTGTTAGATTTAGGGGTTAGGGTGAGGGTAGTGGCAGATGATAAGCTTTGCATAGTAAATTAGTGATGCGCTGTCACTACCCTAAAAGTTTTGGCTGCACAACACAGTGGACTCTAGTCGCCTCTGCGGGCGGGCAGATAACAATTCTTCAGTAATGTTTATTATGCTCATTTAATGATTTTGTATATGTTAGTTCCATGTCCCTCAAATTAACTGGTTATACATCAGTTATACACCCTGTTCTTTCTATAAACTCTTTCTGATAGTCTATGCCGGGATTATTAAAACTAGAGATCCTATTTTTGGTAAAGCAGCAGAGGACTAATATAAAGAAATATTGCAGTATTATAGTATTCTGTGACTGCTCATCAGAAAAGTGTCCCTGTAATTATTTATTATTATTATCTGTAGGTGTCCCGTGCTTTAAAGCAGTTTGTCCACAGACAGTACTATATAGTTCTAGGCAGTACAGAGACAGCTTCTAGCGCCACCTATAGAATATTTGTGGAACAAAGTCACAAACAATAATAAAATCAAAGACAAAATATTAAAGGCATATTTAAGTTTCCTGGATTCTGAGTGCGTCTGATAGAAGAGAATCAGTAGTGTATTAAAACATTTTTGCATGAAAAAATATAAAAATAAACATTATTATACTAACCCAAAGTTTCCTTGAGTTTGTAAGCAGTTGATTTTCAGTTAGCACCCCTGGAAATCCCTGCTAAAATTAGCATAACATTCATAATTCATTTTGACCAATCACAGGCAGCTAATACATTGTATCAATCTGTGATAAACGTTTGTGCAGGAAGGCATCATGGGTTGTTTAGACCCCAGCACAAGGAAGCAAGGAGGAGCCAGACATTGCTCAGTAGATTTCTGCATTGTGCTGCTGGCTGGAAGGTTAGTATAGGGTTAAAAACCATACCCAAATACAGCGTTTCTATTTGTAGGTACACTATGTAAGCAGCTCTGGGGGTGTGGAAAACAAGTTTTATTTTTAAATAAAATAAATCTGTATGTGTATAGAATGACTCAATATGAGGTGTGTTACTGATATAAGCAGCGTGTGTTAGATTAGAAAAAGGGAAAAACAGAGAAACTTAGATATACCTTTAAAGAGACTGTTTTAGATATAACAAAACAATTTTTTTCTTGAAAAAAATATGAAGTAAAACCATTTTAAATGTAATTGAAACAGTAAATGCAGATAGCATACTTCAGTCTCTAAATTGACAGGCAGAGAGCAAGCCCCCAAAAGGAATTAAACTTCTGAAGAAGTTTCTGTGCTCTGACATCTTACAAAACGCACTGTGTAATGATATGAGATACTAACACAACAACAATGGGAGATATAGGACCATCCACTTTAAAACTGATTAGCTTCCAAAAGTCCTGTATAATGTAAATAATAGGGTCAGCTTCTCTCCAAACTGATCCAGTACCCAGGTCACACCAACAGTTTTTAGGTTTTATGTGTTACATACAAATGTGTCACTTTACTTTACTAACAATACCTCTTTACATGGGTGGAGACTTCCTGGGAGCCTGGGCTGCTAAAATTTCTACCGATGGTTTCTAGATATTTTTCCAAAGTATAATGCATCTCTAAGAAGGGTTCCTGTCTGGCTCCTAAAAAATGTTTCCTGGCTCTGAAATTCTAGATATTTTCTCCACTATTGCCTCTTAGAATTAGTACAGCACAATTGATTTGTTAGAAATATAAAATATTTAAATGAACATAATAATTGACAGCTTACAAGCAGTTTATAGCTAGCATGTATAACCATTGTTGTTGTTTAGTCATTCAGTCATGTCCAACTCTCCGTGACCCTTTGGACCACTGCACACCAGGCACATCTATTGTTATATCTCTGGTTATGCTTATCCATAAGGTTTTCATGGCAAAGATACTGGAGATGGTTTCCAGTTCCCTCTCCAGTGGAATGTGATTTGTCTGATCTCTCTGCTATAACCTGCCCATCTTGGGTGAACCTACATGGTCTAGCTTATAGCTTCCATGATTAATGGCCATGCTAGACCATGACTAAGACTTGCTCTGTTTGTCCCTATTACTGCCCCTCACATTGATGGCTATTAAAAAGCAAAACTCTGTACTAACCTAAGTATAAATGTTAACAAGAAGTGAGGTGTTTGTGTATTATTTTTAGAAGGACATTGTAGTTCCAAATGTTATATTATGTATTTGGAGGCTAATGCTTTAAACATATAAAAATGCATGGCCACTAGTGTAGAAAACTCACATAAAACTATGCTGGGGAGGCTTTTCCTCTTCTTGTCCTGAACCTGAGACAGAGACAGGAAGACTAGGAATATATTGTGTGTCCACAAGATTGTGACTTATTGACAGTTTTAATGTACTACCAGCTAATAAACACAAATAGGTGGTTTAATAAGCACACTGATAAGAATCCCGTCCTAGTTCTGTTTGTACATCAGGCTTAGGTAGGTCAAACATTTGTTATTGATCTATATATGTGTTACTTTATTCTTAATTTTCTTGTATGTACAGTATGTGAATTATTTTTCTTATAAAATAACTTTTGTAATGTGTATAACTCTTATAGTTGTTGATAGAAATTTTAGGACAACAGTGTCCCTTCAAGTACAGACAAAATAAGGAGAGAGCATACACAAAGAGAGTTTTATAAGGGGTGAATGAAATAATGGCTAACTTTTATTTGGTAAAAAAAAAAGAGTCAGTATTTTCTATTAAAATACCTATTGGAAGATGTGCATTAATTGTTAATTGATCCAGAGGAAAACAAACAGAAAAAGAAACCCATTGAAACATTGCTAATTGTATCATAAGGGGAAAAACTCCTGCCTGACCCCAGATACTGGTAATTGGATTCTGGATCAATACTCATCCGTCTCTAGTTATCCAGGATAACCATGAATCCCCTTTTTATTCAAAAATATGTCCAAACCTTTTTAAAAGAATCTATCGATTCCACAGGTTAACCACCCTTACTGTGAAGAACCCTTTCTTTCTTTAAGGTGGAATGTAGTCAAATTGAATTGTATATTCCCAGAATTACTAATTATCACAGGGCTGCAATATGTGTATCTCTGTATTTAATGTGATTTATTGTATTCAGTATCTTAAATGTTAATAAGAAGTGAGGTGTTTGTGTATCATTTTTAGAAGGACATTGTAGTTCCATATGTTATGTATTTGGAGGCTAATGCTTTAAACATATAAAAATGCATGGCCACAAGTGTAGAAAACTCACATAAAACTATGCTGGGGAGGCTTTTCCTCTTCTTGTCCTGAACCTGAGACAGAGACAGGAAGACTAGGAATATATTGTGTGTCCACAAGATTGTGACTTATTGACAGTTTTAATGTACTACCAGCTAATAAACACATATAGGTGGTTTAATAAGCACACTGATAAGAATCCCGTCCTAGTTCTGTTTGTACATCAGGCTTAGGTAGGTCAAACATATGTTATTGATCTATATATGTGTTACTTTACTGTTAATTTTCTTGTATGTACAGTATGTGAATTATTTTTCTTATAAAATAACTTTTGTAATGTGTATAACTATTATAATTGTTGATAGAAATTTTAGGACAACAGTGTCCCTTTAAGTACAGACAAAATAAGGAGAGAGCATACACAAAGATAGTTTTTTTTTATAAGGGGTGAATGGGATAATGGTTAACTTTTATTAGTTAAAAAGAAATCAAAGGACCATATACAATTCTGAGTCAGTATCTTCTATTAAAATACCTATTGGAAGATGTGCATTAATTGTATTCAGTATCTTACTAAATATCTATATATACTAAAAGCTGTGGAAAATTATATTCACTAAAAATATCAGGGCTGCGAGGTGCTTTGCTTTGAGAATTGTGTTTGATGCTGGTTACTTATCAATATAACTAAGATTTCTTAGTTTAATCGTCAGGACAGAAAGGTGAAACAGTATCAGGCTGGTCCCAAAAATAAGACATAATAAAGTACAAGTATTGATGCAATCAAAGATGTGCAGTATTGATGTAACCTGGTATTGATTTCTGAGCAGCAGGCAAGTGAACTCTTGGCAAAGGACTTTAAAGAGATCACTAATATAGTTTTCATAAGTGTGTAATGCACACTTATGTTCCGTACTGCAGTGCGCTGTGTGAGCCATGCGCACCATGCGCTGCTTTAGTCGCGTGCCCGTTAGTGGCACATGCCCATCAGTGCCGAATGCTCAGCATGTGGCATGAGCAGTGTGCGCGCACTGTGCGCAGATTTAGGAAGGGAGAGGAGGGAGGAGGAGGGGGGCAAGAGACACAGGGGAGGGGGAAAGACACAGGGGAGTGAGGAGGGTGGAAAAGAAACACAGTGGAGGGGGAAAGACACAGGGAAGGGAGGGGGAAAGACACAGGTGAGAGAGGGGGAAATAAACAGGTGAGAGAGGGGGAAAGACACAGGGAAGGGAGGGGGCAAAGAGACACAGGGAAGAGAGGGGGAAAGCCAAAGGGGATGGAGGAGGGGGCATAGAGACACAGGAGAGGGGGAAAGACACAGGGGATCTGCAAAAATTTGTTTTACAGTGTTTGGTGGCAGCATTATATTGTCTTTTTGAGGGTATAGGTGAATATTAAAGGGGTTCTGTATTAGAATAAGGCCTAAAACACCACTAGCCAGTACCTTACAATGCCCCAATCATGACCATACTTCTCACAAGTAAAAGTATTTTGGTTAAAAAGAATTAAAATATCAAAACAGCATCTTGTAGGAATCCGCAACTGTTTATTAATACATATCCTGACATTTACATTAAAACCGTGCAAAACAATCCAACAATCGTTAAGGTTATATCCCATTAAAAGAGGAATAGGCTAAATTACTTTATATAGTGATACAGAACTCCTATAATCGACCCTGTTACCCAATAGACTTGGATTTAGGCATTAACTGCACATATTACTATTGTTGTTTAGTCGTTCAGTTTAGTCTGACTTTCTGTGACTCTATGAACGGCAGGCACATCTTGTGTCTGGTTGTGCTAAACCATAAGGTTTTCCTGGTAAAATATACTGGAGTGTGTTGATTACCTATGTATGTTTAACTTATGATGTTAGATTCTGTATGTTGCATGTTTGATTCATGAAGAGTTAACTGATGTATAATGTGATGATGTAATCTGTAACTATCATGTTGAGAAGCTGTAAGTTAATACAATTTGCTTTGATGATTGATACAGAAAAAGGTTTATCTGTCATTTTAGAGAAAGATAGAGATAAAAACATTTATTATTTTGCCAAGCCTTCTTTTTGACTCCTGTGGCCCTGAGGTCCTGAGCTGGTTCCTACCCTGCAGAAGTCAGAAGTACTGAGATTACCATAACCGAAGACATTCCATGGGTGCTCCAGTAACAGTAAGCAAGAGGTTTAGTGGATGAACCTGATCCCCCTCACCACATAGTCATGACCCATATACATGTAACCTTTCCATGTTTGATTATACAGTGTTGTATATGTACTGTTTTTTCTGTTCCACTTAAGCTTTCATAATAATAACAGGGATCGCTGCTATCTAAATAGTTTCCATTGGATCCCCCCAATCCTCTTATGCTTTTCCCTTTTTTGATTCCATTTTCTCCATTCCTTCCAATCCTATATGTTGCCTCCCATTATAATTACAAGAAGAAAAGGAAGATAAAGGAACTTGAATACACACTAAGAAGTTTGTGAGTCAGCACATATTGTCAGTGTTATCACTGTTCTTTTAATGCATATGATAATGTAAAATGTCATTCCATAAAACTTCATTTGTACAATGTTACATGTCTCATGTGGATCTTCCAATAAAAATAATTACTGCAAAAAAAACATGCTATACCAGGGGCGGAACTTCTGCAGGTGAACTCGGTGCAATGGCCCGGGGCTCGGCTCTAATTGGGGGCCCAGTGCTGTCACCAGTCTTCCTGTCCCTCCTACAACCCTGAACCCTCCTACCCCCCTCTCCCGCTAATCCAGAGTGATGGCACACATGTGTCTTCTCTTGGAATTCCCTCCCCTGGCCAAAAGACAAGAAGACAGGGATGCAATAAATACACAAGATCTGGTGACACCAAAGTAGCGGGGGGGGGGGGGGGGGGGCATCAGGGTGGTAGGGTGCGGGAGGTATTAGGGTGATAGGGGTAGGATCGGAGGGGTGATAGGGGGAAGAAGGGGACGGGTGGGCATGATAGGGGATAGGAGGTGGAGTGGGAGGGGATATATATTTATATGATAAGTTGACATGTGAGTACATGCATATAGATTTCATGCTGCAGCTTACTTACACCAAAGAGGTCCCGCATCGCTCTTACTTACAAAACGTAGTACTAATTAAGCAAATAGAAATGACATCATGTACTTTTATTAGTGAAGTGAAAATTATGTTAGGTCTTAGAATTAATACCACAACATTCCCCTACACTCAAATCGGCAAATAAAAATAGGTAACTTCATGTAAAATTTTCGTCATTAAGTCCGACTGGCTTGAACCTCCAAGCCCGTCGGATTTCATGACGGAAATTTAACATCCAATAAAGTAGTTAATTCTAAGACCTAACATCCCTTTCTCTTTTAATAAAAGTACAGGATGGCTTTTTTATTTGCTTATAAAGTGCTACGGTTTGAAAGTAAGACCTTTGCAGTCCTACAGGCTTGAATGACCTCCAAGCCCGTAACTCGTGGTAAAAGCTCGCAACTCGTGGTTCAAACCCACAAACTCGGAGCAATGGAAATGCAAATATAAATTCAAGACAGCACTGTAAAGCACTGTAAATGATGGGGTACAAAATGGGTGACATGAGGATTAAAGGTGCAACATTCTCAAGCTGGCACATCGCCACAATACAATACTTTATTTCACGTTTAATTTATGTCCAAAGTCCGACAGGCTTGAATAACGAGTTACGGGCTTGGAGGTTAATCAAGCCCGTCGGCTTTGGACATAAATGAAACGTGAAATAAAGTATTGTATTGTGGCGATGTGCCAGCTTGAGATTGTTGTGCCTTTAATCCTCATGTTACCCATTGTTTACAGTGCTTTACAGTGCTGGCTTGAATTTATATTTTCATTTACATTTCCCCGAGATTGCGGTCTTGAAAACACGAGTTACGGCCTTGCGGCCACAATCCTATTCAAGCACAGAAGTGCTTACTGACGATAGCATGGTTTGCGATGGGCCGTTAAGGGGGCCTCCTTGCGGCGCCGCCCAATTGAATAGCAGCGTAGATGTAGCGCTACGCGGGGCCATAAGCCAGGAATCGCAGACTTGCAGATGTTTTACGGCCCTGATTAGAATGAGGCCCCTAGTGTATTTGTAATGTAAACCAAATATAACACACAGTATCCTATGATTGACTGTTGTCAAGTTATATATTAACTAGCTACTTGCCCATCAACAATACAATCTTAAGCCTGGCAACGCTGTTTGCCACCCAATGTGAGCAACTTTCGGCGATCATCGCAAGCCCCGCGCTGATCGCCTTTGATGCTCGGTGTGCGTCCTGCTATGAGCGCCTTCAGCACTCATTGCGAGCCTTTCCCCTGTCTACTTCCTCCCTTGTGTCTCATTTCTCCCCTCCTCTCCATCCCTTGTGTCTCCTTTCCCCCTCCTCTCCCTCCCTTGTGTCTCCATTCCTCCCTCCTCTACCACCCTTGTGTCTCATCCCCATCTCACTCCCTTGGGTCTTATTCCCCCTCTCCCTCCCTTGTGTCTCATTTCCCCCTCTCCCTCCCTTGTGTTTCCTCCCCCCTCCTCTCCCTCCCTTGTGTCTCCTTTCCCCCCTCCTCTCCCTCCCTTGTGTCTCCTTTCCCCCTCCTTTCCCTCCCTCGTGTCTCATTCCCCCATCTCTCTCCCTCGTGTCTCATTCCCCCCTCTCCCTCCCTTGTGTCTCATTTTCCCCTCTTCTCTCTCCCTTGTGTCTCACTTCCCCACTCCTCTCTCATCGCGAGCCCTGCCATGAGCGCCTTCGCCGCTCATTGCAGCCGCCGTCAGGTATTGGTCACGTGGGCCTAACTGCTCGCCTCACTATGCAACAAACCAGGAGTCTATGGGTTCAGTTTTGCTCCAATATTATAACATACATTTAGAAAACTTAGTTTATGTATTAAAGGATCCATCTTGTCTTATTTCAATACTCCTTAAAGCTATACAGCCTCATTCAATTGCTGCGATTTTGAGATCCGGGCTCGCAAATGGAGGTCACAAGCTACTTTGCTATCCAATCGACTTCCGTTTGCGAACTCCAATCGGGTTACTTGCTGCGAGCTGCAATCCATTGTGATTCGTAAAATTGCAAGTTACTTCCCTCCCAGCCCTTGATCTTTCACGGCCGCAATAGTTGCAGCCGCTAAAATCATAAATTGCTATTCAATTGCTCCGATTTCCCCTCCGTCAAGACTGCAAATGGCAAAAATCGAACAACAGGTTACTGAGACCAAGGAGCTCTCGCAAAGGGCCTACTGACAAATCGGAGCACTTTAAAAGCAAATATAAAATCAATTCAGCACTGTAAATGATGGGGAACAAAATGGGTGACATTAGAATTAAAAGCACAACATTCTCAAGCTCGCACATCGCCAAAATAAAATACTATATCACAGTGATCAAAGTCTATGGTTCAACCATGGATGCAGAAGAGGCTGAAGTTGTCCGGTTCTATGTAGATATTCAACATTTCATAGATACAGTGCCTTACAAAAGTATTCACCCCCTTGGCATTTTTCGTGTTTTGTTGCCTCACAACCTGGAATTATCATGGCTTGTTTGAGGATTTGCATCATTTAATTTACAGAACATGCCCACAACTTTGAAGATTTTTTTTTATTGTGAAGCAAACAACAAATAGGACAAAATAACAGAAAAAGTAAATGTGCATAACTATTCACCTCTCTAAAGTCAATACTTTGTAGAGCCACTTTTTGCGGCAATCACAGCTCCAAGTCACTTTGGATAAGTCTCTATGAGCTTGCCACATCTTACCACTGGGATTTTTGCCCTTTCCTCCTTGCAAAACATGCTCCAGCTCCTTCAAGTTGGATGGTTTGTGCTTGTGAACAGCAATCTTTAAGTCTGACCACTGATTTTCTATTGGATTGAGGTCTGGGCTTTGACTAGGCCATTCCAACCCATTTACATGTTTCCCCTTAAACCACTCAAGTGTTGCTTTAGCAGTGTGTTTGGGGTCATTGTCCTCCCGGAAGGTGGACCTCCGTCCTCGCCTCAAATCAGGCACAGAGTGGTACAGGTTTTGCTAAAGAATATTCCTGTATTTAGCACCATCCATCTTTCGTTCAACTCTGACCAGTATCCCAGTCCCGGCTGCTGAAATGGTGTTCTTTGGGGGATGTGATGTGTTGGGTTTTGCGTTTTCTTTGATGGTTGAAAATTTCAATTTTAGTCTCATCACACCAGAGCACCTTCCTCAATACATTTTGGGAGTCTCCCACATGCCTTTTCGCAAACTCAAAATGGGCCATTTTGTTTTTTGCTAAAAGTAATGGCTTTCTTCTGGCCACTCTGCCATAAAGCCCACCTCTATGGAGCGTACGCTTATTGTCGTCCTATGTACAGATACTCCAGTCCCTGCTGTGGAACTCTGCAGCTCCTCCAGGGTTACCTTAGGTCTCTGTGCTGCCTCTCTGATTAATACCCTCTTTGGAATGCTAAAGTAGGGAACCAAAAGACACCTGGAATAACTGGCAAATTTGGCCTTGGAGTACAAAATGAAGTAGAATGATCATAGATTAGTAGAATTCTGCAAAGATAATTCTGTGATTATAGCAAACACCCTCTTCCAACAGCCTCCGAGATGACTTCACACATGGAAATCACCAGATATATATATAGAAATCAGATTGACTATATACTTTGCAGCCAAATATGGAGGAGCTCTATACAATCGGCTAAAAATCAAGACCTAGATCAGACTGTGGCTCAGAAGGAAAAAAAAAGGGATAATCACCAGACCAAGCAGATATGAAATAAATAATATCACTTGTAAATATGCAGTCGAAGTAAAGAATAGATTTAAGGGACTAGACATGGAAGATAGAATGCCTGAAAAAGTTTGGACTGAAGTTTGCAACATTATCTAGGAAACAGCAACAAAGAATATTCTTAAAAGAAAAAAAACAAAGAAAGACAACTGTCTAACTGATGAGGCTTTAAAATTAGCCCAGTAAAGAAGGAAAATAAAACGTAGTGGAGATATGAAAAAAATGTCCAACTGAATGCAGAATTCCAGAGGATAGAAGAAACGACAAGGAGACATTCAATGAGTGATGTAAAGAGATCAAAGAAGATAACATAATGGGAAAGTCAAGCTATCTCTTCAAGAAAATAGGGGATCTCAAAGGCACCTTTCATGCCAAAGTGGTCGTCATAAAAGACAAAAAGGATAGGGACTCAACAGAAAAAGATCAGAAAAAGAAGAAGTGGCAGGAATACACTGAAGATCTATCCAGAAAAGATCTTAACAGCACTGATGACTTCAACAGTTTGTCCAGTGAGCTGGAGCCATACATCTTGGAGATGGACCCTAGGGTGCCTTGCTGATAACAAGGCTGCAGGAGTTGATAGAATACCAACTGAACTATTCAACATTCTAAAAGATGATGCAATTAAAGTGTTACTTGCCTTATGCCAACGAATTTGGTCAATAGACTGTAAAAGATTAGTCTACATCCCAGTTTAAAAAAGCGCAGTATCAAAGAGTGCTCCAGTGATTGAACAATTGCACTAATTTCACATGCCAGCAAGGTAATGCTTAAGCTCCTGTAAACTCGTCTCCAACAATATATGGACCAGGAACTACCAAATGTGCAAGCCAGGTTCCACAGAAGAAGAGGCACAAGAGATCATCCTGAAGAATCTGTATATGGACCAAGAAGCCACAGTCAGAAACGAACATGGGACAACAGAAAGGTTTGAGATCCAGAAAGGAGTGCAACAAGGTTGTATATTGTCACCTAATTTAGTCAACTTATAAGCAGAATACATCATGTGTAAAGCCAGGCTGGAAGAATGCACAGTCAAAATCAAAATTGCTGGAAGAAATATCAACAACCTCAGATACGCCGATGATACTACTTTGATGGCTGAAAGTGAGGAGGAACTAAATTATGATTGATGAGGGTAAAAGAAGAGAGTGCAAAAGCTGGCCTGCTGCTCAATGTTGAAAAGACGAAGATCATGGCAAACTGCAATCTCAGTTTATTTTCCTGGGATCCAAGATCTCTTCAGATGGTGACTTTAACCATGAAATTAAAAGACATTTGCTTCTGAGGAGGAAAGCTCGACAAGCTTGGACCAGCTAGTTAAAAGTAAAGATATTAAACTATCAACAAATATCTGCATAGTTAGAACTATGGTATTCCCAGTAGTAACATAAGGATGTAAGAGCCGGACCATAAACAAGTCTGAGAGCCATAGAATTGATGCCTTTAAATTGTGGTGTTGTTGAAAACTACTTAGAGTCCCTTGAACTGTAAAAAGATCTAATAAATCAGTACTTCAGGAAATTAAGACTAACTGTTCACAAGAAGGTATGATCATGAGGCTGAAACTCATCATGAAATGGTAGGATTCCCTAGAGAAGACTCTTATGCTGGGAAAGATTGAAGGCATAAGAAGAAGGGGACGACAGAGGCGAAGATGCATAGATGAGATCACTGAAGCAATGAACATGGACTTGATGGAGCTCAGAGCGGCAGTGACAGAGATGTACTGTGGTCCATGGGGTTACAGAGAGTCAGATGCGACTGTATTGACTGAACAACATAAAACACAGGATTAGCTGTATATGTATTACACTATTATTCCCAGGGGGGTTTTAAGTTTCATGCTGCCATAGGCCAAATCAGATGTCTGATCCCCCACTACTCCTTATTTCATTTTGTTTTATCGTAATCATAGATGTATGCCTGCTTATGTATATATACCTTACATCAGAAAGTATATGGTAGAATTACAGACTGAGTTGTCACCTTATATATACATTTTGGATCATATGCAAACCCTACTAAATGGTGCAGCACTTACTCCTACTGCTCCCTAAAAATATGCTGCCCTAGGCTTGGGTTTCATGAGACTGGGTATGAACACACAAGTGATTGTTAATTTTTTTTTGTACCAAAATCCATCCTTTTTGTCATTTAGATAACATGTTTCTTATATGTATTTTAAACGTTATACCTTAAGTTGCTAAGGGTAATAGCTCTAACTCAAATTCCAGAATCTTACAGAATTATGCCAAATATAGCATCCTGTGTCATAAGACATATTTTGCAAAAACTAACATTGAGCAACTAAATAGGGAACTTAGCTGCTGCCCGCTCATGATGTACACATAGAGGGAAGACCCTGTTATGCAATTCATAAAAGTTTTTTTTAAGAGTGAGTTATTTCCTTATCCTGATGTAAAATTTGCCAAAATGATATACTATAAGTATGGAATTGAAATTCTATACCACTAAATAGCAAAGGTGCAGCTTTTGTTATGTGTCCACATCATTTTATGTAAAATTTAACTTTTATTAGTGTACTTTGAATTATGTATCGTTAGTCAAAAAAAAAAAAAAAAAAAATCAAATAATCAAAAATATATCAATATATAGTCACTCAATAAAAGAATGACATGATCACTATTTAATTAATTTAGAATTATTAAAGAACTTTGTTTTAGAAATAAATAATATCCCTTTTGGTCCAGTGGTTAGGATTTGGTGTTTTCTCCATTGTGACCTTTGTTTGATTCCAGTTAGGGAACCAAGAGGTCACAATACTCTGAAGCCATATAGAGTTGGGTCAGGTCAGTACTTATATGGGAGACCACCTAGGAATTATAGGAACTTGTATGTATGCATGGCCCACTGGAGAAGGAACTGGCAACCCACTCCAGTATGTCTGCCATGTATACCAAGTGGATCAGCATGGTGTGTTACGATCCATGAGGTCATGGTGTCAGACACGGCTGAACAGCACAAACAAGGGTTAACAGCACAAACACATACATGTAAAAGCTACCATAGCCATATATCAGGTATACTTTAGTCCAAATTTAGTATATTCAAGAAGTCATCACAAAAGTGAAAAGTTTACAAGCTAACAGCCTTAACAGCTAACAGCACTAAATGCAAATCATCACACAGTTATGTGCCTAAGTAAAAAAATTGCTATCAAATAAAGAGGGATAAACCCTAACAATACACAAGATAGCATACATTATAAATTCAGTTATGTCTCAATAAAAAAATACAATTATAAACACATAAAAGTCAGAACACAATCAGCTTATACAATAGTTGAGCTAAATACAATTTAACAACAGAATGAAGACTACAAATACTAAGATAACATACATAATTATAACCAATCAAATATCTCATACCCCCTAATCCATAAACAATTTTCCATTAAAGGAGGTAAATTGGTGATAATTTAAAACGCTTGAGTGGTCAATTTTACTACTGTTTGGATCATTCCAAAGGTAGAAGTTTTTATGCTTTAGATAAATGCTTTTTGATTAATGATACATCAGGATACATAATACAGTTTACAAAAAAAATTATGTGGACAGATAACAAAAAATGTAGCTTTTAAACATTTAATCATTACAACGTATAAGGAGTGACATTAGCCAGAACAATCTTTGTTTATTGATGTCAAATTTGTCATCAACTTTTTATAGAAACCTCACTGGAACCTTTCTTGACTTGCATAATTTAATTTAAGTTTATTAAAGTACTATATACTGTGTAATTATTAAAGGTACAGTATGTAAGTTTCCATTTTTTACAAAATATAACACATGTTGCTTATATCAGAAACACACATTACATGGAGTCATTCTATACACAAACACATTTATTTTATTTAAAAAATGTCCACACCCCCAGAGCTGCCTACATAGGCACAGTGTACCTACCAATAGAATCACTGCATTTGGGTATGATTGTAACCCTTAACTGACCTGAAAGCCAGCAGAAGCACAATGCAGTGATCCACATAGCAGTGTCTGACTTCCTGTTGCTGGGTAAAAACAGGACTACTCGTCCCATGACACTTTGGTGCAAACCTGGGTTTACAGATTGATACAATGTATTAGCTGCCTGTGATTGGCTAAAATGAATTATGAATTGTATGCTAATTTTAGCAAGGATTTCAAGGGGTGTTAACTCACAAAATCAACTGCCTGCAAACTCAAGAGATTTAGCAAACATCAGGGTGAGTGTGATAATGCTTATTTTGGTATTTTTCATGCACTGCAAATTATCCTCTATCAGATGAATTCATAATCAAAAAACTTAAATATGCCTTTAAAAACAATTTATTTTCATATATAACAGTAGGTTATCTTGTAATATTATCTTCTATACAGTGGTCACTTTTTTTGCTTTATGTTGCAAAAAAATCTATTTGATCCTGGCTTATAGTCTCTGATTTGTGCTATTAAACAGCACAATTAATGAGTTTAAGTATCAATGAAAAAAAGCTGCTACTGAAGCCACTTGTTGCAAAAACAATCAGTAGAAACAGAATCAGTAACATCAACAAATATAGTTTTAGTAACCATGGGCCCTATTCTATTGGCTAATTTGTAAATTTATACATACTTAGAACTGCTACTAATATTGCCACATATTCCATTATCTACTTGCAATTCGATTACGAGTTCCCTGCCCACAATCACTATGGGCCAGCCAAACCAGCAAAACCGTCCTTAGAACTCCATTGGTTTTAGCATAGCTTGAACATTAGAGGGCTCTAAATAATTAAAGTTACACTACATCGATATTCTATTATACCTGTAGAGGCTAGATCGCAAATAAAGTATAACCTGCAATTGAAAAAAGTATCACTTTTCTGTCAAAAATATTTTGAGTACTAAAAAGAACTCGCAAGTGCTTTTTCATACACTTGTTATTATTATTATTATTATTATAGTTTATTTATAATGCGCAGACATATTCCGTAGCACTGTACATAAATTAGGTTCAGAAAAAGATAAATACAAATTAACATATAGCAAAGCAGGAGGGCCCTGTCTTTGAGCTAGGAATCCAATGTCCAAGGTGAATTCCCAAAGTACTTAGGATAGAAACTCGCAGACTTACAATCTAAGGATAGCTGTAGCAGCAATTAAACACATAATACTGTACTTTAAAAGCACGAGATGTTATGGAAAGATATTAGAATTAATTGCAGAACAGTCTCAAGCCCACAAATATGCATTTACAACTTAAAGAGTTAATACATATCATGCAATCCACATGGATCAAAACAGACAATCTAATAAATTTTATAGATTACTTGAATTTTTGATTGTGAGCCCGATTGGCAATCATTACTTTTTGGCATTAATTCATTCTTAGCCTCCGATTGCAGATTACTTCTAACTTCCATGTTTACTGACGTCATGATGACGGACATATTTAATATTGGCTGTCTCTAAGAAGTAAACTACAGGCTTGCTTAAATATTGTCAGATAATATGATCACGCTCCCTGAAATACCACTTAAAAAGGTAGGGTTTAAGGGTTCAGAGGAGATGAATTGTGGGCTTGAGTCAATAGAATACATCTAAACATTCTGAGAAAAAACACTGACAGCCAAAATTCATTTTTTGAGGCATTTGGGGGCTTCTAACAGAATAGGATTCCACATTAGTTGTTATTTCATATCTGATTTACATTAAAAGCTATGGGAACAATGTATAATATGTTGCATTCAAAAAGCTCACCTTCACTCTGTTTCTAATAACTCATCAGGACAGAGGAGAATGCAATCCCACACAGATTTTTCTGATACAAAAAACATATCATGTTTAAATGTATGCTCAATGTTTTCAGACTATAACAGTCCTTCGATAGCATAATGTAAGACCAGTTGTTAGTATCATATGGTATTATTTTAATTACCAGCCACCACACTTATGAAATCCATTAAAGGCATATCTAGGTTTCCTGGATTATGAGTGCATGAGGAGAATCAGTAGTGTACATTTTTTTCAAAATACCAAAATAAACATTTACAAACTCACCCTGATGTTTGCTAAATATTCTCAGTTTACAAGCTGCAGCTTTTGTTAGTTAACACCCCTGAAAATCCCGGCTTAGTTAAGCATACCATTCATAATTCTTTTTGGTCGATCAGGAGAAAGCAGAGGTTGGCTGAAAGATTTGTATCGAACTCTTGGGTTCCTGTGTTGCAAAGCAGCTTGGCATATGTAGTCTCTCTATCTCTCTATATATCCTTGTGCTCTGATTCAGCTATGAGCTCAAACCCCACCCAACATGTGATTCCACCCTGCAGCAAGGACTTCCTTTGAAAGGTCAAACTATGTACCTGGCTGCCTTTCCTCAGTGTACTTGGTTATGTAAGTTGGATTTTACTTTCCTGCATATAACTTTGTAAGTACACTGAACTTTTCTATATAACACTTCAACTATTGCTGGCATGTGCGTAGGAGCCCAACAAAATATGGGGGGGGGGGATCATTCAACTCTACTCCCAGTCAGGAAGCAGGGGCAGACCTACTGCTGGTGCCCCATTGCTGCAGTGCCCCTCAAAAATGTTTTCATTTTATTTCTTTGTTTAAATTCTCAATGCCCCACCCCCCCATATAATTAAATTATGGGCACACTTCCATGCCCCAGAATGCAGTGCAAGAACTGTATTTCTCAGAATGCTGAGCAGGAAACAAGTTTTATAACTTATTTCAGACGTTCACACACACATATATATATATATATATATATATATATATATATATATATATATATAAAGAATGTGTCATAATCTGCTACTTCAAATGGGCTTGATATGCACCTAGTTCACACCTACCCCAGCAAAAGTGTATGGGTCTTGCTCTCTCTGGCACAAAAGTTGGCTTCTGAAGAGGGCAATGCCCCAAAGATACAGGCAAAGAATACAGGTTACTTATGGCCTATGGCAAGACCACTCCCAAATTCAGGATACAAACCCAAAAACACCCTCACACTGTGGATATGTGAAACTAGAACTGAACATTTATTGAATCATGAAACCGACATATTTATACTCTATCTCCCATATCACACCCTTGTGTACTTTTGTGTATTTGTGTGATGTCAGCACTAAGTTACATCTGCCTTGAAGCCTTGGTTGCTATGGAAGCTCTTGAGATAAAACTCACCAGATGTCTAAACTACATGACAGGTGTCTATAGCTGGCTACTGCCACAATCTTGATGTTAATTTCTAGTGTTTGCTTAAGTCTCCTGAAGTGCAGACATCAAGGCCTGTATGTGTGAGGATGCAATGTTCTGCAATTAAGCTTAGGTGCAGAGCATTTTTACCTTTTCCTCATATATTCTCCTGTTCTATATCACATTTTCCCTCCATAACATATTATAACTAGTATACATGATAAAAATGTCCAGGCAGTAATAACCACTGAACATTAATATGTAATCACAATGCAACAATGTCATGCTCCCTTGGCCATATCCATAATTACTGGTAATATTACAATCACTAAAGAATGTAGTCATAACAATTTCTTCACCTTTCCTTTCTAGTATAGCATGGGAAGTTTATCCTGTTGGACAACTTCCCATCTATACAGGGGGTTACTCTTGGCGTGACAGTCCATCCAAATGACAGCCTCAGTGGCTCTCTGGGCAACCTGCCTCCTCCTGTACAGGGTGAATACTCCCTCCTTCCCAGTGGCATAGTGACCTTCCCAAGCCCCTGAGGAGACACTGCCCTGTAGGACCCTTCACGGTAGTCCAGGGTAAACCATACATCCTGGCTAGTATGTCCAGCAAAAACTTGGAAAGGATCCTCCCATAGCAAAGCCCTCTCCTTTCATTCTCCTTCCAGGCTATGGAGACCTCCTGTCCTGCTGATTCTGGAGTAGTCCCATGGGTAAAATTGAAGAGCACCAGTTTCCCTTTGTCAGGCCTGAGCTTTCTCCTGAATGAACTAGGATGCTGGAGTTGCAACATGGGCTAGTGACATTCTCTGGTGTCATCCATGCTGGAGTAATGGACAGTTCTGGCATAAGCTGTTGTGGTTCAGTAGCCAACCCCCATCCCAACAAGCGTGGCCTGTGGCCCCTTCTGTCAAGTGTTAAAGTAACACAAACAGTGTGTTTGGGCAGCTGCAGGGGGTCAATGTAGGGAGGCCAGGTGACAAACCACACCATGGGGTACCCCCTGTGGCAATAGAGGCAAATTGGCAATGTCAGTGGTGAACCAATCTGGAGTAATCCTGGGGCCTCACCCTACCAATCCCTGGGCCTAGGGGACAAGTGGCCACCATTCTTCCCTCCCCCTGTCTGCTCCTTCCCCTGTCAAGTGTTTGAGTCCTGTGTGATCTACTGGGCTTTCTGGCTTCCCCAATTCCGGTGGTTCCAGGGAAATAGCCAGCTCAAGTAACTGTTCACCAGGGGTTATCACTACCCCATACCCCAAAGGCCAGGGCCAATAGCCCTTCCTTTGACCTCCTCTATGGAAAATATTCTTCTAGGACTAGGACATCCCATAAAACAATGGCTCCACTAAGGACAGTACCTGCCACATCTGCCAGTCTGTTTCCCAGCCTTCTTTCTCTGGAACTATGATTTAGGTACAGCTCTCACATACCTCTGGCTCTTTAGTCTCTGGAAACCCCGGATAGAACCTCCTGGCACATTTTCCATCTGGGTCCCCCCCCCCCATACCCCCAGTTCCTATGCCCTGTTTGCTGGTCACTCCATCCCCTTGCCAAACAATGAACTAATTAGGCGCACATCTGCTTTAATTAGAGAGCTATATAAGGCAGCTTGGTGAGACAGAACATGGTAGTTACAGGCAGGTATATGCTAGGCCTCTGTGTACTGTATTGACATGTGCTGAAAGAAAATAGATGTTTTGTGATAAAACGTCAGGTATTAGCTAAGAATAAAAAGTGATCTGATAATCCATCCCTGAAGAAGTCTATGATAGATCTACTATTACACAATCTGAGTCGTCTATACATAAGATTTTATCCGAATGCTTTTATGTTCCTCTCTTGCATATCTGCTAATGATGTTGGTTTATTACAAATCCCTCAAGGTTATCCATTTGACCATCGGCTTCCCCTCACCTCCTGTCCCTTTGGCTCCTTTCTCATACCCAGGTCTCATGAGATCTCGCAAGATTAGCTCATGAAATCTCACGAGATCTTGTGAGACCCAGGTATGAATATAATCTGGCCAAAAGGAGAGGAGGTAAGGGAAGCTACTGGGGAACTGCTGGGGAGGGACAGAGAGGAAAGGAAGGACAGATACAGTGTTACAACTAGAGATAAGGTACCCATAACCTGGATATTTTATATATATATATATATATATATATATATATATATAGTGGATATAAAAAGTCTACACACCCCTGTTAAAATGTCAGGTTTCTGTGCTGTAAAAAAATGAGACAAAGATAAATCATTTCAGAACTTTTTCCACCTTTAATGTGACCTATAAACTGTACAACTCAATCGAAAAACAAACTGAAATCTTTTAGGTGGAGGGAAGAAAAATAAAAAATAAAAATAATGTGGTTGCATAAGTCTGCACACCCTCTTATAACTGGGGATGTAGCTGTGTTTAGAATTAAGGAATCACATTCCAAATTGTGTTAAATAGGAGTCAGCATACACCTGCCATCATTTAAAGTGCCTCTGATAACCCCAAATAAAGTTCAGCTGTTCTAGGTGGTCTTTCCTGAAATTTTCTTAGTCGCATCCCACAGCAAAAGCCATGGTCCACAGAGAGCTTCCAAAGCATCAGAGGGATCTCATTGTTAAAAGGTATCAGTCAGGAGAAGGGTACAAAAGAATTTCCAAGGCATTAGATATACCATGGAACACAGTGAAGACAGTCATCATCAAGTGGAGAAAATATGGCACAACAGTGACATTACCAAGAACTGGAGCTCCTTCCAAAATTGATGAAAAGACGAGAAGAAAACTGGTCTGGGAGGCTACCAAGAGGCCTACAGCAACATTAAAGGAGCTGCAAGAATATCTGGCAACTACTGGCTGTGTGGTACATGTGACAAAAATCTCCCATATTCTTCATATGTCTGGGCTATGGGGTCAGGTGGCAAGACGAAAGCCTTTTCTTACGAAGAAAAACATCCAAGCCAGGCTATATTTTGCAAAAACGCATCTGAAGTCTCCCAAAAGCATTCTACCAAAAGCAATGTGGGAAAAGGTGTTATAGTCTGATGAAACCAAGGTTGAACTTTTTGGCCATAATTCCAAAAGATATGTTTGGTGCAAAAACAACACTGCACATCACCAAAAGAACACCATACCCACAGTGAAGCATGGTGGTGGCAGCATCATGCTTTTGGGGTGTTTTTCTTCAGCTGGAACTGGGGCCTTATTTAAGATAGATGAAATTATGAACAGTTCCAAATACCAGTCAATATTGGCACAAAACCTTCAGGCTTCTGCTAGAAAGCTGAACATGAAGAGGAACTTCATCTTTTAGCATGACAACGACCCAAAGCATACATCCAAATCAACAAAGGAATGGTTTCACCAGAAGAAGATTAAAGTTTTGGAATGGCCCAGCCAGAGCCCAGACCTGAATCCGATTGAAAATCTGTGGGGTCATCTGAAGAGGGCTGTGCACAGGAGATGCCCTCGCAATCTGACAGATTTGGAGTGTTTTTGCAAAGAAGAGTGGGCAAATCTTGCCAAGCCAGAATGTGCCATGCTGATAGAGTCATACCCAAAAAGACTGAGTTCTGTAATAAAATCAAAAGGTGCTTCAACAAAGTATTAGTTTAAGGGTGTGCATACTTATGCAACCATATTATTTTATTTTTATATTTTTTCTTCCCTCTACCTTAAAGATTTCAGTTTGTTTTTCAATTGAGTTGTATAGTTTATAGGTCACATTAAAGGTGGAAAAAGTTCTGAAATGATTTATCTTTGTCTCATTTTTTTACAGCACAGAAGCCTGACATTTTAACAGGGGTGTGTAGACTTTTTATATCCACTGTATATATATTAAATACAGTATATATATATATATATATATATATATATATACATATATATATATAGTACAACTCACAACTTCTTTAAGGTACACAAGCCCCTATACCCTATATATATATATATATATATATATATATATATATATATATATATATATATATATATTGTTTGTTAGTTGTCCCTACCAGATTTTTTTGATTTTTAAATCATACACCCCTGTAAACATGTAAAGATTTTCTAAAACTACAGTGATCCTTTAACAGTGCAGTGAATACACTGTGTTTTCACTGATACTTTTTTTACATACAAGGCTGACTTCATGATGTGAACATAGAGCAGTGTTTGCATCTCAGGGCTACCAAAAATCCAGGATTTTTAGTTCATACTGAATAGTGTAATCAGATTCTCTTACATTTAATAAACATCAGTTTCATTTATTATGATAGATCAATTGGTACTGATTTAGAGGCTCTCATAGGATCGAGTTACCCACTATTTTGTAGAAAGTGGCTGGTAAGTCAATTCAGCACAAGCCTTAGTGAATACATTGAGGCTTATTTCTCCATAGTTTTATCATTAAAACTGTCTGTTGCTGCACTGTCTCTACCAGTGCAACCTTTAACTAATTTAACCCGTCAAAATAAAAATGTAGAAATTGATTTCTCAGTAAAAAGCAAATTTATTCAGATTCTCAGGATTATATTTGGTAGTTGCTCCAGTCCAGATATTACAGCATGCTTTAGTGTAACCAGTGATCCGGATTATTTTATTAGTACTGGAAACAATCCATTTAGACAATCCATTAATTTAGACACTATATAAACAGTGACACTGTGCAGTAAACAAAGAGAATAACATAGTAACTCACAACAACCAAAAAATAGCAACACAACAATTGAGTTACACAAACTCAGCAAGATGGGTCATATATGAAATACAATATGTCAGAAAGAGTTTAGTAAGTGTAACTAGAATTAATATAATCAGGCACTGCATCACCTTCATACCAGGAGAAATAGAACATATTAAAGGTATATGAAAGTGAGCTGGGTTATTAATGCATCTGATAGATGAGAATTTATAGTGTCGGAAAAAAAATAGTTTGTATGAAAATATTCCAAAGTAAATAGTAATACCATAAGCCTGAAGTTTGCTGAATTTCTTGCTTTTGCAAACTGTTTTCTCTCAATGTTGACAACCCCTGAAATTCCCAGGGATAATTAGCATAACTTATACAATGTTTCTTTTTGGCCTGGGGATTGTGCAGGCATGCTCAGTTATCAGCCCTACTATGGGAAGTCACATGATGTCAGACACTTTCCTTTCCTTTAGCCAATCAGCATGCACAGGGGCTTCATATTGGATATTCATTAAAAATGAGATATCAAATATGCAAATCTCAGCTGCTGGGGGTGTCTACATCACCCCCAGCACATTTTTTTATTTTCTGCATTTTTTCATGCAAACATTTTTTGCTAGGTGGCAAATGATGCTCCTCTACAGGATGCATTCATAACCCACCTCACTTTCATATACCTTTAAGGTTAAATTACAGGACTGTACATCAGCCAAACACAACTGGCTTTACTAGCATAGATAGATTTACACGTAGATAAATGAAGTGCTTTGGCTTCAATATGGCGATCAAGTTAAAAGCAACAAATATAGAGTAAATAATTAGTATAGTAGACCATATATTAGAGATGAAATACTAAAGAGACAGATAGTGTTGAGTTGACTTAAAGCTTTGGGATATGTTAAACCGAAATAAATTGCATCATATATTTATAGTTTGAAACAATAATCATAAAATTGAATTTTACATTAATTATGCCATCTTGCTTTAGAACTCAGGATATAATATTGTTGTGTTTTTGCTGATCTAAAGAAGAATAAAGAACATTAGGGAGACCCTTTAAATAGTATCCTACTTGTATAGCATTAATAGTATATGTCCTCTGCCGGAAAGGGGTAACCCCATCCTAAATGTTACACTTGAGCTTTATTCGTGAGTTATGTTCCATAGACCTCTAGTAAAATGCCAGTTTACTGTGGTAAAGTCTACTGTGTGCTGTTCGTTTGCTTTTTGGTTAATTTAATCACAATTTAGATATTCTTGGTGATATGATAATTTTTTGGCAGTTAAGTGCACCCACAAAATTCTCAAAGCTTATACACCTAACCCTGGCAAGATACATTAGGCGTTTAGATATATAAACACACTGACCAAGTATTTGTTGACAAAACTATGGGCCACAGCTTTATTAAAGCAACCATAATCCAATAACCAATTAACATAATTAATGTTGTTACATCACAGCTCAATTAAACATCCTGGAGGAGGAGCCCGGCCCAGTCAGTAACCTCACGCCCTGGGCCTGCGCCCAGAGCCTCCCAGTGCTTTACTAAGCACGCCCATGAGGCGGGGCAATGCCCACTTAAGCCCGTGGGCCGGGTGACTCACCTCCCGCCAACCAAAGTTATTCCTAACTTCCGTCCTAACCTAGAAATCCTAAATTGCTACCCTTCTACTCTTTCACCCTTTTCTTTTTCTTTTCTTTTTTTAAACTTAAGCCACCTGAGCTGAGCTCACAAAGCTTACTCCCTTCGACTATACCTTATTAATCTATCCATAATTTTTTTTTTTTTTTTAAATAACCACCAACTCAAAGGGGAGGGAGGGAATCAGCTCAATGGCTGGCACGGAGTGAGGAGGGAGCCAGTGAAACAAGCGGAAGTCCGTCCTCCTCCTCCAGCCAATCAGAAACGCCCAGGCTCCGCCGGGTCACACAGCGCTGCGTCAGACCCAGCGTGCCTGGGGCTGCCTCCGCGCCGGCCAGGAGAAAGAGTCAAAGAGCCTGAACACACATTAAAGGTTTACTGAAAGTATATATTTGTTAAACTTAGTATTTTTAAAACTGATTAGAGGCCGCAGACAACCTGCATGAGATTTTTTTTAAAGCAACACAAATTGTTAACATATTATATATTATGTAAACAGCTCATGAAAGGAAGCAGCTCAGGTCTCCAAAAGCAAGCACGTGATTCACAAACAGAGCAAAACCAGGAAGTTATTATAATATTACTATTATTATATTGAAATGAACTGAAAACAGACAACTTTGGTTATGATTAAAATAGTGTTAACATGTAAGACCAAGCTTGTGCAGTTAATTGTTAATGTGATAATGTAAGAAATTATTTATTTTAAATATAAATAAATTGTTTCTGGTCCCAATATGCTTTTAATATTATGCTTTAAATTATGCTTTCAGCGGGCCATTCGTGAAGCATGTTATTAGAGGACTAAATCTCACTTGGTTAAAGGGACACATGGCCAGTTTGGTATAATTGAAAGGTACCTTTAAAAACAATTAAATAATTCAATATTTATTTATTTGAATCTCTTTGTACCAATAACACAGTCATTTATAAAATAATCAATACTGCTCATGAACATCTGCCAAAGTTCACACAGCAATTACAGTTTAACCAGATCAACAATGGAGGGCTCCTTAGTAGACATTCTTTCAATTGTCTCTTTTGGCTGCACACACAGTGGTATTATACACCTTGTATGATGCATCAAGTTTATCCCTTACACTTGGATAAATGAGAGAGATGTTCTCACGATGATGCTTAATTGTTTCATATTTGGTACAAATGCTCAATAATTCAATAATTTCAGATGGAGATATTCTCACATATTGCTAAATTAAATAAGGTTGACATTCGGCCTGAGTTTAGATTTTTCCCCTTATTATTCCACTGGACAGGATGTCCCTCACCAAAAACTAATTGGCTATGAACTTAATTACAGTTTATTGGGTCCCGTCTGTATCACTAGATTATTTGTACTGGAAACAATCCGTTTAGACTATAAATTTCTCTAGACACTATATAAACAGTGACATTATGCAGTAAACAAACCGAGTTACAAAGTAACACGCAACAACAACCGACAGCAACACAGCAATCAAGTTACACAAACTCAGCAAGTTGGTGTCATATATAAATACAATAAGTTAGTAAAAAGTCTAGTAAGTGTAACTAGAATGAATATAACTGGGCACTGCATCATCTTCATACCATTAGAAATAGAATATATTAAGGTAAAATTGGTAAAATATTAAAGTAAAACACAATGAGCTTTACTAGACTAGACAGATTTGCATTAGTTTGTTTAATAGCATAACACTACTCAATAAAATTATAGATCAAAATATTATATAGTAACACGCCAATAATACATTGACTGAAAGAGACTGTTTTAAAGTACTTACTACTTACAATATTTTTTTTCTTGTTACAGAATGTATATGATACATGTATATGTTTATTGTGATGGTTCAGTAACTTATGAAAACAATGTATGTACGTAATGGCTATGGATTGAAGAGCGAGGCATTTGTTTGCACATTTGCAGGGCCCAGCTCAGCTTCCCAGAATGCAGTGTAATAACTGTTTTTATCGGAATTCTGAGCTGGAAGCAGGCTTTTTAACTTGTTTTAGACATTCAAATGTGAACACAGATGTACTTTTTATTTAAAAAAAATAAAATAAAAAATAAAAAATATATATATATATATATATATATATATATATATATACATACATATATACACACACACATTATAGAGTGAGGTAGTCGTGAGTGCCCAGTAATTTAGATGAATAATCAGATTATTGCAGTATATAGAGATGCCTTTTTATTGGACAAAGAAAACTAGTGTCCAATAAAAAAGTTATCACTATATACTGCAATACTCTGATTATTGATCTATATATATCTCTAGGTATACTTTTCATGATTATACATGCATATGTATTCATTATATATCCCTTATGTCTTTGTGAATATTTTAATAAAATGTTACGTTTCTATGGTTTCTAGGGTTCTATGACTTTTTTCCCCCATTTTCCTCTTTTTGGTATCAGAAATATTACAGGAACACTAGTATATAAAGGAAGATTCTGTCTTGTGAGAGAGATAGAGAGAAAGAGGCAATAAAAACAGGTAAATGTGCAGGAATAAATATCAGTATTTATTATATTATATTATTTAATAATAATCACTTAAGTAATCATAAGAGTAAATAAAGGTTACTGTAGAGTAAGAAACTTGGTCCTTGCGCACCCCCGCTGTCCTTGTGTACAGCAGCGTCACCTACCGCTCACAATGCGGTACTACACTACAGTTTAAAATTGTTTGCTCTAGGGGAGCAATCTATTTTAAAATGGATTGATGTAGGGGAGAGGGGTTAGGATTAGGCATATAGTTAGGGGTTAAGGATAGGGGTTGGGGTTAGGCATAAGGTTTGGGTTAGGCATGTGGATAAGGGTAAGGGTTAGGCATAGGGTTAGGATTAGGAATAGGCTTAGGGTTAGGTATGTGGTTAGCCATTAGGGTTAGGCATACGGTTAGGGTTAGGCATAGGGTTACGGGTTAGGGTTAGACATAGGGTTAGGCATAGGGTTAGGGATTAGGGTTAGGCATTAGGCATAGGGTTACGGTTAGGCACAGAGTTCGGGTTAGGCATACGTTTAGGGTTAGGCATAAAGTTAGGGGTTAGGCATAGGGTTAGGATTGGGCGTAGGATTAGGATTAGGCTACAGTTAGGGTCCTATTTTTTTACATTTTATTTTTACATGTATACGTTACAATATACCACAACACCACTAGGTGTCAGTGATGCGGCGCAGCCGAAACTCAAAAGGTCCAGAAACTTTACTTTAAACTGATGTAAGGTTAAAACCTAGTTAGGTATAGGCATATGATTAATAAATAAATTATTGATGAAGACAAAAACATGTGTATGTCTTACTGGCTCAATGTTATCCCCCAGCAGCAGCTCCTCGTGACTCTACCCTGAGATGGTGCCTGTTTTAGACTTCCTCTGCCTTTACACTGCCTCCTCACTCCCTCCATGACAGCAGCGCATGGGAGGGACTTTCACTGCATCGCAGACACTGCAGGATGTTGGAGCCTTACACTCCTCCTCCCTCTTGGAGGGGACGGGATCTCACACAGAGCAGTGATTGGTAATGTAAGCTGCTGAACACTAAGAAAACCTTTTAACCCCTTAATATCTGTATTGTTGCAGTTCAAGCTGGTGTGCTAAAAAGCACTCAAACTGTAAAATGAAGGACCCGATCAAATAATGTTGGGGCGGGTCTGACCCGCCCCCATTCCCCCCAGTTCCTTTGCCTTTGATTTTAGGAAATAATCACCCTAAAATGTAATTTTACATTCATTATGTCATATTGTTTTAGTACACAGGATATACTTTTTTTGTTTTTGCTGATTTAAAGAAGCATTAAAAACGACATTAGGGAGACTTTTTAAATAGTATTCTATTTGTATGGCATGACATATAATAGTTGTCATAGTGTGTAACGCTCCCGCCGCCCATGCTTCACTATGTAACGCGCATGCGCAATGAGCCGCATGAGCGCAATGCGCTGCGTCAGGGGGAGAGATGGGGAGTGGGGGAGAGACAGGGAGAGAGATGGGGAGAGAGGGGTGAGACAGGGGAGAGGGTAGGAGAGAGAGACATGGGTGAGAGAGACATGGGGGGAGACATGGGGGAGAAAGACATGGGGGAGAGACATGGGGGAAGAGACATGGGGGAGAGAAACAGGAGAGGGTGGGAGAAAGACGGGGGAGGGAGAGGGGGAAGAGACACAGAGGAGGAAGAGAGGGAAGGAAAGATACATTGGAGGGAGAGAGGGAAGACACAGGGGAGGGAAAGGGTTAGGAAGAGACACATTGGAGGGAGAAGGGTAGGAAGAGACACAGAGGAGGAAGAGGGAGGAGGAGACACAGGGGAGGGAGAGGGGGAAGAGAACGGGAGAGGGGGGATATAAACTGGGGAGTGAGGGGGAAAGAGACACAGGGGAGGGGGAGGGAAGAGACACAGGGGAGGGAGAGGGGGAAAGAGACACAGGGAAGGGGAGAGGGGGGAAAGAGACATAGGAGAGGAGGAGAGGCACAGGGGAGGGGGGGGGAGAAACACATCAAATATTATCCCTTCATCTTTGTTGGGCAAGTTACTAGTTAATAATATATGTCCTGTGTCAGGGAAGGAGTAACCTCATCTTAAATGTTACATTTGGTATCATTGAAATCTACCTTTAAAAACAATTAAATATTTATCCATTTGAATATTGTTGTACCAATAACATAGGCACAATAAGCTTCCTATCAGTAAGTTATAAAATAATCAATATTGGTCATGAACATCTGCCAATGTTCACACAGCAATGGCAGACCTTTAAAGATCAACAATGGAGAACGCCCTGGAAGACACTCTGTCACTTGTCCCTTTAGGCTGAGCACACAATGGTATTTTACCCCTCGTATAATTCATACATGTTATCTCTTAATCTTGGATAAAGGCTTGAGATGTTCCCATGATAATGCTGATTTGTTTCAATAATTTTGGATGGAGATTTACTCAAATATTACTAAATTAACTAAGGCTGAGATTCCGTTTGACCCTTATATTTTTCTTCTTAATATTCACCCTGATGGGATGTCCATCCCTAAAACTAATTGGTTATGAACTTAATTCCAGTTTTTGGAATAATCATAGATGGCAATTTATGGCAGATTGGAATAAAAAAAAGTATTTCATATTCCTGGCCAGGAGAATAATATGATACATCGCAACAGAAGGCAGGAATGGGAGCCGTATTTGGAAGAGTAAAATATAATCTAAGTAATTTCTGATTGCTATTGCTGCTCTGTTTTCATATCTAGCTGGGCGACACTCCCAATCCTAAATTTCTATGGAGTAATTGATAAACTCATTGCTGGCTATATAACACCTGATAGTAATATTATATGATGTGCGATGCTCTTAGTCCTGCGGTCAGTAATTGGACTTGTTTTTGCTTTGTTTAGTTGTTTTATTTTTTATGAATGACTTTTTTTTCTTTTTTGTATTTAGTAATTATGGTCTGGATTTAATGATATGACTTACTGTATGGATAGTTGTTCCCTCCTTTTTTTGTTTTTATCTTTATTGTCAGTAAATAAAGAGGGCATGCTTACATACTCAAGGGAAGAAAATATAGACCTTTGTGGTAAGATTTTTCAGGCTGAATGTAGCCGACCTCTAATAAAGGACTTGTTCTCAAGTTAGTACCTTCACATCACTTACTGTGCTCTCATTGTGCTTTAGTTACCTATATAATAAAAGATTATTTTGGTGACAGTATGTTGCAGTATGTGTCATAGAAAGTCAGTCCTATTCCGTTAATGCAAGTGATGTAGACATGTGTCTATAAACTTTTACTAATGCTGTCTCATTGAGCTCAGGTTACCTAACATTTCCCTTTAGCTAGTAAACCGCATTCATTTCAAAATCACCATACTGTTGAGACACTTGAGGAAAATTTAATAATATGAATGCAACATATTTGTAGTCATTACTTGGATTAAAACATAGTATATTTTTTATTAATTAAAATAGGAAGATTGAACACTTCTGACTATATTCTTTGCTTTTCAATGTGTTTCACTGCTTGAAATAATAGTTAGTGCAAGTATTGGTACAACATTTTCTTTGAGTATTATATCTTCCCCTAGTCCCTTGTTTCCTTCTTAACCTCCCATGTATTTAACTATGACCCTACCTTACTTCTCTAACTCTTTTATCCCACTCTATTCTTTCCACTCCCTCTCTTCATGCTCCTAATTCTTTCCACTCTCACCCTTGCATCTCTTTTGGTGGCTAACTCCTCATCTTTCGTCTTTTATTATATATCTTTTAGCCATTACCTCCTTTACTATCTTTTTATCATCATCCCCATTGGTTATAGCAACCAAATCCTCTTTTCATGTATCCCATTGCCCCCTGTCTAGCTCTCCTCATCAATCTCCTTACTTCATAATGTCAGATACAAGAATCGTACTCTGATGGGGTAATGCAAAATCTGTTGAGATGATGAGTGGAGGGTGCATGAGGTTTTCAAGGCATCATATGACTGGGAATAATTATAGTATTGTCTATGCCAATGCTAAAGGTCTATGTTGAAAAACACTGACACCTATGTGTGCCTCCATCAGTATTGCATTGTTCCACTTTGGTCTCACAGTTTGGCTGCTTTCTTCTAGACCAAATACCTCATTACATTTACTATTTGATTTTAGGCTGTCCTAGTCTCATTCGATTTTGCATTCACACATGTCCCAGTTACCGCTCTTGCTTTGTCCTTGTTATGTTCCTGTGCTATGATTTCCGCACACACATTATTATTATTATTATTGTTTATTTGTAAACTCTCTTTCAATTGTCCCTTTTGGCTGAGCTCATATGATGCATACATGTTATCCCTTACATTGGGATAAATGCTAGAGATATTCCCAGGATGATGCTGGATCAGTTCATATTTGGTGGAAATGCCCTATAATTCAATAATTTTGGGTGGCGATATAATCATATATTACTAAATTAACTAAGATTGAGATTCCGCTTGAGGCAAATATTCTTCTTCTTAATATTCCACCTGACAGGATGTCCATCCCTAAAAACTAATTGATTAGGCATTTAATTACAGCTGGTAGATCCTTAGTTCCAGTTTTTTGGAATAATCATAGACCTCAATCTATGGCAGATTGGAATAATAAAGTATTTAATATTTTGCTGATGAATCGATTGGTGACCAGTGACGAGGGAAATAATATGATGCATCTCAACAGACGGCAGGAATTGGGGCAGTATTAGGAAAATTTGTATTTAGTAATTACAGTCAGGATGTAATCATATGACTTTATTGTAAGGAGAGTAGTTCCCTCCTTTTTGTATTTACCTTTATTTCCAAAAGATGGTTAAAAAAAAAATAAATGGACTGCATTGTGAAAAAAAAGGGCATGCTTATACACTCCAGAGAAGAAAATATGGACCTTTGTGGTACGATTTTTTGGGCTGAATGTGCCTCACCTCTAATATACACCTTGTTCTCAATTCATTACCTTTACATCACTTACTGTGTTCTCATTGTGCTGTTACTTAAATAATAATAGATTATTTTGGTGACCTGTTGCACTATGCGTAATAAAAGATCACTCCAATTCCGATAATGCAAGTGATGTAGACATGTGTCTTATAAACTTTACCAATGCTGTCTCATTGAGCTCAGGTTACTTAACATTTTCCTTTAGCTAGTGAACCGCATTTATTTCAAAATCATCATACTATTGAGTCATTTGGGGAAAATGTAATAATATGAATGCAACATATATGTATTCATTATTTTGATTTAAAATAGCATATTTTTCTTAAATAAAATAGGAATATTGATCACTCCTTATTATATTTTTGCCTTTCAATGTTTTACACTACTTGTTTATATATTGCATAGGAAATCTTGTCAACTGTTTTGTTCAAACCTCCGCTGACCACTGAAAATATTTATGCACTATACAGATGTGACTAGTGGAATGCTGTTAATGGGTAAAACATTCTACTTAGACAACAGTTTATGCAGAAGGAATAGCCCTTTAGTCCAACAGAAATGAAATGCTACAAAAAAAAAATTGTTAGGACGACAAAAATAATATCAAATGGTGTATTTTAACATACAGGTCAGATTGGGAAGAAATTAAAGAGATACCGTATTTACAAGGCATAGTGCCAAATGATGAGGATATCAAAGATAAAAATCCCCAAAACCACATCTATCACATATAGAAGTGGCCCAAATATATAGGATACGATTACAGACAGCAACTTTGAAGAAGTGAGTAAATCACAAGCATCCAACTGGCTTAAACCAGTAGTATGCATGTTTCGGTGTGGCCATTTTAAGGCCTATAGATACATCAAACCCGTTAAATAATCTGAAGATCTAAATACCAAATTCATTCATCCCCTGAAATAATTATTTAATTGTTCAACCACAAGGGTGGTATATATTATCAAATGTTTATAATATATGTGGGTAAAACCACACTCCAATTCAGGTGTAGGATCTTAGAGCATGTTTATACCATACGCAAAGTATTTGATATCCCAGGACATGTAAGAACAGGCCATGGAGGAAATACAGAAGTACTTCAATTCTGCATCCTTGAAAAAGTGAGGCTAGGACCTAGAAAAGGGCATTAGGATAAACTATTACAGAGAAAATGCAGGTGGAGTCCCCATCTGCACACTATGGCTCCTATTGGTTTAAATGAAGGGTTCAACCATTCTAATAATAACCATTCTGCTCATCTTTGATTCATTTAATCTTAGAGTTGTTACTAGCCAGATCATTCAGAATGTCACCTATGAAAATAACTTTTCAGTTCTCATAACTGTTTGGAAGGTTTTGGTCAGGCAATCAAAATTATGGATTGTTCTAGGCAGCCTTGAAATACAACCAAACCCACCCAGACCCCCCTTTTTTTTAGTGGGAGGTATTTCAAGATTGATTTGACTTCTATGCTTTTCACAATGGCAGGTTTTCACAGTCCAACATTTTAGTTTTTAGCTGGTATTCTTCACTGCCTACATGTTTTATGTATTACAATCACTGGTCATATACTAAGGTGATCAATATATTTAAACCACTGGTCATATATTATCATTCAGAGAAGGTATGGTGCAGTAAAAAAATATATTTTTTTATTATCATATAATTGTGCAGTTGTTTTTTAAAGTTTATTTACACCAGTTTATCTTTATTCACTAATTATAGGGATCAGCCTTCACTTGCATTTGATTTTTAACACCCCATAGATTTCTCTGACCAGCCATTACAGCAGTAGATTTTTTTTTCTGACTGGTTATTTCAATATCTACATGTATTTTATTTATGACAGGTTGTGGTTTATCATCAGCTTTAAATCAACCGCCATATTGTGAGACAAAAGAGTCAATATACGGTATTTGACATTAGATTGCGGAGGGGATTTTCTATCTAGATGCACAGTACATGTTGTCACATCTTGTTTCCAGGGGGAGTATCAACAAAGATACATAGTTAATGCTGCCAAATGTTGTTTATTGATGTAACTTCCTGTTTACCGGAGGTATGCCAATCTAGATGTACAGATCATGTTGTCACTTCCTGTTTTAGGGGATTTAAATCCCTTCATCACACTGCCATTTTCACTATGGACTTTGAGAAAGCCACAAGAGTGGTGAAATGATTGTTAGGCTTTATTTTGATAAGGGGGTGTACTTATTTAGTCTGTTGGTCTATATCCAGTTTGTGAGACTTTCTAACAGGCCGTCAGGAATTAGGAATCATACCTATGATGTTACGGCCTGCAAATGGGCTAATGTCAGGCCACACACTGGAGGATTATACTCCCTTATAGATGTAAATATTTGTATAATGCTTATATCAATTTTGTTGGTTAGCATGCTTAAACTTTGACCCTAGCTTTCCTCTTCATCTCAGACCTTCATCTCATTCTAATCTTTTCACTAATTTAGCACGGGTCCTCATATTTCTCCTATTTCAATCCCTATAAGCCATTACCCTGCTTACCATCTTTTATCTTCCCCTCATCCCCATTGGTTTTAGCAAACAAATTGTCCTTTCATGTTTTCCAATTGCCCACTGTTTTGCTCTCCTCATCCTTTTTGCTTTTAACATGCATCTTTTTACTTCATAATTTCAGGTAAAAGAATCATTCCCATTGTTTTATATTTGACCTGATGGCGTAACTTGAAATCTGTTGAAAGCAAGAAAGAGCAGACAATGGGCCTCATTCAATTGAAGTCAAAAAGTAGTAGTAAGTGGAGGTCGCCAGTTACTTCCCTATTCAATTGCCTTCTACTTGCAGGCTCTGATCGTGTTACTTGCTGCATGCTACTTTCCCTTACTTTCCGTACAAGGGCAAGTTACTTCCCTCAAAGCCTTTGATCTTTCATGGCCGCAAGAGTCCTGACCGCAAAAATGGCCACTTCGCTATTCAATTACTCTGATTACCCCTTCCGTTAAGCACGTATATGGCAAAAAGCCAAATCCAGCCTACTTCACACAAGGAGGTGTCGCAAGGGCTCGCGAAGCCCTTACATATCCTCCCCACTGCTCCCAAATCAAACCCCCAACAGGGTCCCCACATTAACCCCTTGCTGCAGGGGTCCCGATTGCAGCATTTAAAAATATAAAATTCCCCGCCGCTGATTCTTAAAGGGTCCGTGGCACACTAATGGTTACCCCCATGCTGCAGGGGTCCCGATTGGGACCCCCGCAGTGTCCCCACATCAACCCCATGCTGTGAAGGTCCCAATCGCGACCCCTGCAGCATGTAAGAATTTTAATTTCTCCACCACGGGTCCTTAAAGAGCCAGCGGCACACTGATGCTTCCCCCTATGCAACTAACCTTAACCCTTGCAGTGGGGGTCCCGATCTGGACCCCAGCTGCATTAAAGAAATGCCAATGTACAATGTACAGTACCCACCACGGCACCTAAAATAAACCCCCCCAGTGCTGGGGTCCCCATCCGGACCCCAGCAGTGTCCCTACATTGACCCAGGCAGCGGGGGTCCCAAACGGGACCCCTGCTGCAATTTAAATTCAAGAATTTCGCCTCGTGGGTCCTGAAAGGACCTTAAAGGTCCTTAAAGGAACCATGCTAGATTAAAAAATTAATCCCTGCCGCAGGGGTACTATAAGTACACCCCCCGGCATCTAAAATTAACCCCATCACTCATGGGGGTCAAAATAGAGCCTCATAAGACTAAAATTAACCCCCTCAGTCCAAAAAGGGTCTATATAGACCCCTATAGGAGACTATTAACCCCTATGTTAACAATATAAGTGCCATGAGGGTCCTCTAGAACCCTCATGACACAAAGTCTAAGCACTACACTACACTATTAACCTTAACTATACCCCATTAACCCATAAACGGCAACTGTACACCATTAACCCTAACTAAACTCCATTAACCCCAGCTGGCCCCCTTTAACGCTAACTGGGCCTATTTAACCCTATCTAGACATATTTATCCCTATCTGTTATATGTAACCCCATCTAGACCTATTAAACCCTATCTAGTCCTATTTAATCCCATCTAGACCTATTTAACCCTATCTTTCTGATGTAACCCCATCTAGACCTACTTAACCCTATCTAGTTCTATTTAAATCTAACTGGGCCTATTTAACTCCAAATGTACCCAGTAAATCCCTATCCTATAAACCACCTCCTACCCTACCATATTAACCCCTATACTACCTACCTAACACCTACCCTAATCTATTAACCCCTACACTACCTACCCAACTCCTACTCTAACCTAAGCCCTATAAAATCCCCCAACACCCCACTAATTACAAAACACAATAAACCCCCACTAATTACAAAAAAAACTAGATTACATAAAATAAAAAAGAACATTACATAAAATAAAAAAGACCATTACAGAAAATAAACAAAGACCATTACATAAAATAAAAACACCCCACCACTTACAGAAACATTAAAAAAAACTACTCACGTAAAAGAAACAAATTGCAAGCAAAAATAAACATATCCCAATCAAATTAACAACAAAACCTACACGTAGCAATAAAATAAAGTTAAAATCATACCACTAAACTTGCAAAAATGCCCCTCCAGCCACAATGGTTTTCTTGCTTCTCCCTAGACAAATGCCCATCCATAGATGTCCACAGGTCCGGCACCCCTACAAAAAAAAAAAGAAACATCCCAATTAATGAATAAATACATACAACATATAACACAATACATTATAAATAGTTCACTTACCTGTCCCAAATGCCGATCCATCAATGCCCCCATCCTCCTAGATGTCTTCAAGCAGGGCCCCTCCAAATAACCCAACGGGCTATAAAAATGAAAAAAATATAATGGAGCTCCTCCCTGGAGGAGCTCTCCGATGCAAATGAGGCTGCTCGAGCATGCTCCAGTAAAAATTTTGATATGGCGCTTTCTGATTGGCTGAAAACGCTGTCAATCATATTTCAACCAATCAGAAGGAGCAAAGGTGTGAGACAATCGGAATGGGATACACCCCTATATCCCATTCTGATTGGCAGATTGACCTTTCAGTCATTTTTTATCCAATCAAAAGGCGCTATTGCCTTCAGCCAATCACAAGGGATACACCCCTACTGTGATTGGCTCCAAGCATCTGCGTCTTCTGATTGGCTGATGTAACTGTCAATCAGATTGCAGACCCCCGCTCCAAGAGTTAATGTGAGGACTCTCCAGGGGTCCCAATGCGTTAATGTTAGGTTCCTTCAGAGCTCACTGCGAGCCTCTTGGTTGGTGTATTTTTTTTTGTTATCAGAGGCGCTTTTATTGTCATTGTAAGGTCAGCGCTGATCTCCTTTTTGCGTTTATTGCAAGCCTGTCCCCTGGTGTAGTTTACGCCCTATGAGCACCGTTGGCGCTCCTTGTGAGGCGCGCGGTGAAGGGCTTTGCCGTTTATTGCGATACTGTGTTGTTGTTTTTTTTTGTGTATATGTAGTTTTTCATGATAATTAATTAATTAATGAAATCATAAATTAATATACTTTACCTATTTGTAAATAATAATAATTAATAATAAGCAATGTGCTGAAGAGTTAACAATCTGTTTTGTTTTGTTCCTGCAGCATACAATGTAGATTTGCACTGTTGTTGAGCTGAGGTGTAAGTGTCAGCAATGTGTGCAGTGTAAATAGGCTGCGTGCGTGAGAGGAAATGTTAGTGTAGCTGTGTACCTCTGTATTCTGTAAGTTAATGTTGTAAAATAGCGGCGAATGTGTATGTGGTACTCGGGTGTGGATAGTTTAGCGTCCTTGCTAATAGTGTATCTTGTACTTTATACGGCTTTTTGTAAAAGTCGTATGTGCTTGGTGGTGTTTTGCGGCTTTAAGGGTTCTGTAGCCTTGTTTCAGTTTTTTCTGTGGCCATTTTTTCTCTCGCTTAGGGGATTTTTGAGTGTGTAAGCTCAGTAAATTGGACTTAAATTGAGGTGTAACCTCACTTCCAGACATCCTGGATGCACCCCCCCCCCCCCCCTCTTGCTGTGGGTAAAGTTTTTATTTCATTTTTGTGTGTGTTTAGTGTTTTTTTAATGGTTTACGCTGTGCGCGGTATAGCCGTTAAGGTCGTATTTTTTCAAGTTCGTAATGTTTTTTTCGAAGTCCTGCGGCTCGTATTTTTTTTGTGTAAGTCCATATTTTTTTTTCCAAGTCCCGTGGCTCGTATTTTTTGGTGTAAGTACGTATTTAGTCATTGCGTGTTAGAGTTTTTTTTCAAAGTCCTGCTTCCGTGGGTGTTTGTAACCACTTGTGAGGTGCCATAGAGCCTCCACTTATGCAAATGCGGCCAGTCGCTTCTCGAGGGTCCGCATTTGCGGCCGAACTGCGGCCCTCGCATTACGTGACGATGTTTTGGAGTTTGACAACTATTATATGTGATGTTAGCTAATTATCCCCCTGATCTATTGCCTATTCAAATGAGCTTGTTGAAATTTCAGTATTCAAATAATCAATTTCTTCTTGCTGTGTCTTGTTGATATGCTTCCTTATCTGTTTTCATTCATCCTTCAATAACACTGAATTATTCGATTTTATGTAATTTCTCCAATTTAACTAGATTAATACGTGTTAATTAGTATTTTCCCTTGTGTGCTTTAAGTGATATTGGATGTCTTCTTGTTTTTATGCACACTCTAAATGTTTGTCATATATATAATTCTGTCATTAAGATGAAGTAAATCATTTTCAGTCTGCTTCTTAAGGTTCTTCACTAATTTCTCTGATTTTATACAGTTAGGTATGTTTATGTATTTTGTCCCCTTCAGATCATCATCTTTTCTTAGGCCCTGTCCTCTCTCTGACCTCACCGGCTTTCTTTTGTTCCTGTGCCTTGTGAATCACAACAGAACAAGACAGGATGTTACAAGATACAAGGAGCTTAGAAATTTCGCAAAATATTTGTTAAATGATAAATGTCACTCAAATGTCATAAGTAATTAAAGCCAAATTTTAAACGTTCAGCTAAATGCAGGGGTGTATTTAGATTTTATGCTGTTCTAGGCCCATTTTTGTGCTTACTAAACCCTGGTTTCTACACCTTCCTATATTACAAATTAGTGATTTATTTGTGTTTATGTGCAGTATGCCAGAAAGTGTTAGGTATACTTAGAAACAAAAATGACACTGCATATAGACATTTTTGTGCATATACACACATTAATCCATGGTAATTCACTGGCATCTTCAGGCAACCTGTCCCCCATGCTGCCTTATACCTGGGCCCTGGGGGTCTAAATAGACATACGCTATTGTCTAGATGGATTATGTCACAGAAAAGCACACCATTACATCTGATGACTGTTCTGTAAAACGTTTTTTTAATATGTGTTACCTTTAAAAATAACATTAATTAAATTTTAGTTCTAAAAAAGTTTTCTTACGAATTTAATATACTGTTTATTTGTATACTGTATATGTTTTCTGCATATAGTAACTGTTACCAATATTCTTAATTATAGATAAAAAAATTTTTTACTGCCATAAGAAAAAGATAATGGCCCCAGTTGCCACATTTTGTATTCAGCCTGTCTATGTCTTGGGGTAAAACTTAAATCTACTTGACAAATAGGCTTCTAAAACAATGTAAAGTTTGGTTATTTTTCCAAAGTATTTTATCATGTTTGATAAATATACCCTAATTTGCTACTTATTTCATACTTACAAGGTACAACAAAAACCTGGTGGTTTACAGTAGTAAGTGAAATGACTTTTCGGATGGGATATAAATACATTTGGAAAGTGGTGCATCAATCTATTTTTCTCCAAGGACCACTTGTAGTTGGGGTTCTGACAGATCACTTATTTATTTTTTGTCAGCTTGTAAATTGGAATGTGTTTGAGTATAGCACGTACACTTACCTAAGCAATAGTCTGACACTTGTATCTTATTAATTATGTGTCATAGCATTTTTGTAATTACAGTGAGTTAGCGGATGACTTAAATGATGCTCATGGATCTCTAGTGATCCACGGAAAATCCCTTTATTATTATCACTCTTTATAACAGACGTCTGAAGCAGTGCATTATTTATCACTAAAGGCTTTAAGCACCACTGAAGACTCGCAAAACTTTCTTGCATGTAAAGTATGTAACAAACTAATAACAAAATTAGAGATTTTGAAACCTATGGGTATAAAAGTGTTTTAAAGAGAAAATCTTCTTTTAGCCTATGGTATTAAGATGTGAAAGTTGCCATGACAGTAACTTTTCATTTTCAAGGCACTAGGAAGAGGTTCCAACATGGCTTGCAAGTATACTTGTTGGTTACTACTGAGCCCATGGAAGGGTGGGAAAGGTATCCAATGCTGAAATCTTACCTGAATCAATCAACCAACCAATAAACAAACCCCCCTCACTTATCCCTCCCTTCTCCTTCCACTCTTAAATAGGTTATATAATTAGCTGAACACACCTAAACAGTGTCCAAGCCAGCCGGATGTGTAGAATGTTATGTAGAATATTTGAGGCACCTTTAGTGTCTCCTAAAATAAAGATTTTACCTAAAATACTTTAATAACCCTGCTGCTAATGTTGTTGTTACAAACGTGACAAATAATTGACAATGGTCCTTTCAATACCTTAATATGTACAGTTTGGAGTAATGACAAGAAAGCAGATATGTATTAATGCAAACAGAAAAGTATAAAGAAGAAAGTGTATATTCGTCCATCTGCTGCCACCTTCTGAGGCAACCTCAAAATGTAAGGGAGACAGGGAAGGAAGAGATGGGGAAATAGAATGAAGTGGAGTAAACATAGGCATTTGTGTTATTGCAGTAGTGCCATGAAAGGTTGATCGCGTGATATTTCTGTGGTTTTGCAATTTGGCAATAATAAAACTTTTCATATGATGGTATATACAGTACAATTTACATAAGCCTTCCTGAGCTCTGTTTTCTCGTAAAGATGTATTTAGGCTTTAGACTGCCCTAGGCCCACACGGCTCCACTAATCCAATTGTAGTAACTTTTCATTTATCTGCTCTCCACTTCTTGTTGTTTACTGTGTTTCTTATTTGTTTTCTTCATTCTAATTAACTTACTCTCCTGATGTTCTTTTATGCATAGACTAAAAAAGCTCAGTCTAGGCTGATTGCCTGCTGACCATCACAATTTGCCTTTCTTTGTTGCCTAGGAAAGAGGGCATTTGATAATGTACCACTGTGTGTTTTCTTCCATGTCCCTTTAAATATTAATCATACCATGGATTTATGAGCTTTCATGAGTTTGGCATCAAGGCAGCTAAAAGAAAACTGTAAGTTAGGTCAGATGTAAGGTTTATGAAGTATGTAACAAACAAACAACCTTAGCAGCTGTGTAAGCCATGAGCATAACATATTTTTTTACTAGACTACACACACGCACTCACACACACACAAATCATAGATTATTATCTTATATTTGTAAAGCGCCAACAAATTCCATAGTGCTGTACAGTGGATAAGAACAAGGAGAAATACAATAGTAACAGTAACTGTAGAAGATGGGGGGCCTGTTTTGAGCTTAAAATCTTTGGAGAGTGCTTTTTGTTAGCACCCTACACGATTAGAAACTCACTACTTACAATCTAAAAATGCAGTATGCTCACACTGCAGCATTGTTGTGTAGAATAAGTAGTAATTTAAAGGATTTTCCATTAGGCAGAATTCTTCAATGACCTCACCGATCCATCTCCTCCGCTGCCATCTTGTTCTTTGTGTGTGTGAAGATCAGAGGACTTTTCTTCAGCCGCAGACTATTTTTAACAACCATCTAAAAATTGAACTTGTCATAAAACCAACCCAAGGTTGCCTTCCTTGTCCCTAGAACCCCATAAAGACTATTCTCCGAAGTGACTACCCCACTGGAGCCCAAATCACTGTTTTCCCATTTGATGTGATTATTGTTATATGTATAATGTATTTTGAGTTGTATGCTATATACAAGCTCCATAGACAATGGAACTGTCTGTGGAACTGATTTGGACATCAAGCATAGATTACTAGGTGGTCAGACAACAATTGAAACACTTTGTCCTATGCCCCTCATGCATCTATCAGTAAAATTAAATGTAAAAAACACTGCATATAAAAACATACAGCTAATCTAAAGGGTACCACACATTTTTTTGGTAGGGGCAGACCTATAATCCCAAAGGGATGCCTCCAACCTAACAGCTTCAGTTATCCTGAAGCCTCCAATTGTTCTTGTATCCCTTTATAGATAATGAGAGAAAAGGAACAAATCTTATATATTTATTTAATGCCAATTCCTTGCATATATACCGTATACACTCGAGTATAAGCCGAGTTTTTCAGCCCTTTTATTAAAGCTGAAAAAGGCCCACTCGGCTTATACTCAAGTCACCCTGTGTCTCTTTCCACCTCTCCCTCCCATGTGTCTCTTTGCCCCCTCTCCCTCCCCCTCCCTTATCATCCTCCCTCCTCAACCCCCCTCCTCATCCCCCCTCGTCATCACTTTACCCCCCCCCCCTTTCCCCTCTCTTACCTTCCATCAGCTGCTCCTCCGCTCCTCAGCACTTTTTCCGGCTGTGTGGGGACCAGGCATATGCCAATGACGTGACGTCAAATGCTCGTCACGTCATTAGCATTGGCTGGGTCCCGACACAGCCGGAAGACGCGCGGAGAAGCAGCTCATGGAAAGTAAGAGAGGGGAAAGGGAGAGGTAATTAGAGAGGGGTCAAATGATGAGGAGGGGGTTGAGGAGGGAAGTTGAGGAGGGAGGATGAGGAGGGGGTTTGAGGATGAAGAGGGGGGTTGAGGAGGGGTTGAGGAGGGAGGTTGAGGAGGGAGGATGAGGAGGGAGGATGAGTACGGGGGTTGAGGAGAGGGGTTGAGGATGAGGAGGGTGGTTGAGGAGGGGGGTTGAGTTGAAAGGATGAGGAGGGAGGATGAGGGGGGTTGAGGATGAGAAGGGAGGATGATGAGGGGGTTGAGGAGGGAGGATGAGGAGGATGATAAGGGTGGGGGAGGGAAAGAGACACGGGAGGGGGGAAAGAGATAGGGGAGGGAGAGGGGGAAGAGACACGGGAGGGAGGGAGGGGGAGAGACACAGGGGAGGGAGAGGGGGGAGAGACACAGGGGAGAAAGGGAGGGGGAAGAGACACAGGGAGGGAGAGGAGGGGAAGAGACACAGGGGAGGGAGAGGGGGGAGAGACGGGGACACAAGAAAGGGGCACAGAGGGCACACAAGAGGGGGACACAGAGGGCACAAGAGGGACACAGGGGGCAGCACATTTCCCACCCTCGGCTTATACTCGAGTCACTGGTAAACTAGGTGCCTCGGCTTATACTCGGGTCAGCTTATACTCGAGTATATACAGTAATTATATTCCTAGCTAAATCAATTATTTTTCTCTAATTGGCAGGTGTAAGTCTAAACACTACTACATTCACACTATTAAAAAACAACAATTTTGTACAAGCTGTGCACTAATAGCCTCATACTCTCTTAGGTTCATATCTTTATCTCAATTAGAAACGCCTAATCAAGGCTTCCCTATACTATGTCAAGCTTTGAGGAACCAGGAGGCTGAGTAAATTCTAAACTTCCTAATACAGGTTTTATACAAAATTGGACGTCTATTAAGCCTAATGGCGGTTTCGTCCCGTATAAGGGGCTTTGTCAAAGGCAATCAATGGATTGTCTTGTTTGGAGGGTTTAAATAGCTGTCCGTCCACTTGCAAGGCGAGAGCCCTTACTTCTCGCGAGAATTGAGTAATCGAATGTTGTTCTCATACCTCATGAGAATCGAACATTACTCTTGTGTCTTGTGAGAGTTACGCCACTAAGTGCTATTCTCGCGTCTCGCGATAATCCGACTGGTAATCTTGCGTTTCTCTTGCGTGATTGTCACTTTTTCTCTTCTTTAAAGTGCCAGTATGGGGCTATTCAGTGTTAATCTCTCGGTTTTTCACTAATAATGTTCAATTAAGGTGGATTATAGAAGCTAAAGTAAATTGAATATTGTATATCCCTTTAATAATAAGAGCATAAATAAACATGTGACAATATTATCCATAAGAGCCCAAACTGTCTCATTCATTATACAGTATCTTATCTTCATTCTAAACAGTATTGATGTGATTATTATAGCTAATTTATTATTATATTATGACAAATGTTCCCTAAAATCATCTAATAAGAGGTCAATACTATATGTAGCCCAATTCATCCGATATTGACTGGCTCTCGTGTATTTATGTTATTAAGAGTATATTTCTTGTCAAACAGAGGGAATTCATTGAGCCTGGTTTAATAATGCTATTTCCATTTCTAACATATTCCAAGTATTGTCGTGCCTAATCATATTTAACATTTTATAGCATTAATAACATATATCATCTTATTCAAAAGTGCATGTATATGGATTTATTATGTCCACTAAATAGAAGTTTCTGTGCCTGGTATCTTATTATAAATTCTATAAAAAATGCCATTGTTATAAATAACTTATTCCATATTATTAAAAGTGCAAATATATAAATAGTAAAAAAAAATATGTGCCTGATATCTTACAGTGCCTAGTATCTTTTTCCCTCTATAAGAAATGCAGTTCTGTTATTAATATATTCCATTTTTCAGGGTCGCTAGGATCACATCACAACCACTTCCAACATCACTACGTGATGATGACCATAAACATTTACCACCACTAACCCAAAAAAAATTTTTTTTTTATGAACTAGTCATTGAATCATGTGCTAATCACATTTCTTGACAAACCTTATTATTACTGTAAATAATTCTACCATGGTCAGTGGTGAATGAAAAACTATTTCTATCCTACTATCTCTAAAGTGACTGAAAAAAAGAGGTGAACTAAAGAAAGAAAGTACTAAAGAATAAAAATGTAAATCTTAATCAAACACTATGTTTATCCATTGTGCAAAAGTGATTCTTATACTGCACATCTCTAAATACATTTCTTGAAACTAATTTACTATCGTATGTGGTGATTTGTTATGCTCCATTTAAACCTATTGTGTCCACTAGTCAACACAATTTGATTCTATTCTCAAAGTTATTCCATATAATTTCATTATCAATATAGTCATCAATATGGATTTATATCCCCATACATGTTTTCAAAATTTGTGTACACTGTCTACCAAGATACCCTGTGCAGAACTAATTGGACTGCTTTCCCTCAATATTCTCATCTCACAACTTATACTCCTTAATACAAAGGTCAAAATATATAACTTATTGGGGTAACCATTATCTTTCTCTATGGGTATTACAATACTAGCAACTTGCCCATCAAAAATGACGGCGATAAAATTTGAAGGCTGGCAATGCTGTTTACCACACAATACAAGGCTCTCCTCTAACTTGCGGTCCTCGCGATGAACGCCTTTGGCGCTCATTGCAAGCCTCTCCCATCGTCTGCTTTATGAGCCTTGTGATGAGCACCACTTTCATGTCTCGCAATGAGAACCTTCGGCGCTCATCATGAGCCTCTCCCCCCTCTACTATACGGGCCTCGTCGTGAGCACCTTCGGAGCTAATCATGAGCCCTGCGCTCAATGCAGACCTCATCCAACCTGCCACTTTAGTGCCTCGCGCTGAGTGCCTTCAACGCTCATCGCGCCCCAATCTCTGACAGCTGTGTCTGTTTCCCCCTCTCCCTTCCGTGTGTTTGTTTCCCCCTCTCTCCTAACCCCTCCCTGCCCAGTGTTTTTTTCCCTTATTTCCATTCACTGTGTCTTTTTTCCCCCTCTCTCCCCCGTGTCTCTTTCCACCCTCTCCCCCTCTCCCTCTCCTGTGTCTTTCTCCTCTCTCTCCCTGATCAAATCTTGCGTGGCTCTTGTTGAGCGCATATCTATCCTTTTTTCAAAGTCTTGCAGGCTTCGCTATGAGAGGCTAAGTCTTACTGCCTTCAGCCTCGTTTTCAGCCTTTTTTAAAACAATTACGGGTTTACGGCCGCCATTTTTTTCCTTGCTTAGCCCATTTTCCGATGTCCAAAAAACGCCAATTAAACCTCAAATTAGCTTGCAAGCTCACTAACAGGCTCCCTGCCTCTTTCCCTGTGCTGTGTGTGAGGTTGTAAGTTAATTTTTGAAGTAATTGGTGTCTTTTGGCGGTTTCCAACGGCTTCCGAGTTACGAGCTTGAAAAAAATGGCAGCCGTTAAAGTCATATATTTTTTAAAGTGTTGCGTGCCTCGCACTCATTGTGTGCCTGGCAATGAGAGCCTTTGGCGCTCATTGACAGCCTTTTTCAAAGTCTTGTGGGACTGCAATGAGCGCCATGTGATCAGACTAAAGTCAGACTCAAATAAATGGACCCAAGATTCCTTTATCATAGACAAGGTAGTCATTTATGGTTCCTTGTATCATTGTATTTATTATGTACCGGTATTTCATTATTTATTACTTCTTTTAGATTTGTTATGACTCTTAGTATAATGGGTCTATTATTGAGACTATCGTCTACTTCCCATTCTAACTTTTTTTTATAATATTTTAATTTAGTTGACCCTTCCAATTTTAATTTTCAATTTTCAGATTCCTATCTTTTTCATTCAATTGGTCTTGGTTCTCAATATCATCTTACTTTCTCAGTACTTTTGTCTCTTTTTCTGAACACTCTAAGGATTTTTGCATCCCATACATTAATTTATTAAGATAATCCAAATGAAAAAGGCCTTAAATGACAATATTCAAATTGTTTGTCTTTTTATTTGTTTAAGATGATCTTAATTCTTGATATTATTATACTATCTTTTTCAGAATATTAGGTTCCATACATTTGAAAGAAAAAGACATTAAATCTCCAGATTCTTTATCTTTTTTATTTTATTTTTATTATTTAGATGATCTTAGTTCTTGGTATCATCATACTGTCTGGGTGCTCTTGTCTCTTGAAATATTTGTGTTTATTTTAATCTATGTTTATTTAGTCTCTTTTCAAGATATTATAATGATCCTCAGGTCCCGTATGTTTCTTTGTTCTTTGTTCAAAGGATTTAAGTGATAAAGGCATTGAAGGAGAAACACTCGTTCAATCCTATAGGTTGTTGGGACTTTAACTGATATAACTGACCAAGGTAGAATTATTTACAGTAATAATAAAGTTTGTCAAAAAACGTGATTATCACATGACACAAGGGGAAACCAGTATGAGTAGTTCATTTATTATTTTTATTTTGTGTGGTGTTTGTTGTGGTGAATATTTATGGTCATCATCACGTAGTGATGTTGGAAGTGGTTGTAATGTGATCCGAGCTACCCTGAAAAATAGAATATATTAATAACAGAACTTCATTTCTTATAGCGGGAATAAAGATATTACATAGTTACATAGTTACATATTAATTTAAAAAAATTAAATTAAAAATAAAAAAAAATACTTTTAGTCCATCAAGTTAACCTTTTTAGATCTCCTCTGATCCGCAATATGGGGACTAATTGTTAATTGATCCTGAGGAAGGCAAACAGAAAAAAAAACATTGAAACTTTGCCAATTGTCTCAAAAAGGGGAAAAAATATAAAATTCCTTCCTGACTCCAGATACTGGTGATCGACTCCTCCCTGGATCAATACTCCTCTAATTATCCAGGATAACCCTGAATGTCCTTTTTATTTAAAGATATATCCAATCCCTTTTTAAAGTTATCTATCAAATCCTCTGTCAAGACCTCCTTTGGTAGATAATTTCACAGATTAACCACCCTTTCAGTGAAGAACCCTTTTCTTTATTTAAGATGAATTCTTTTTACTTCTAATCTCAAAGGATGTCCTCTTGTGAGTTGAAAACCTCTTGGCACAAAGAGCTCCCTTGACAACGCCTTGTATTGACCCTGGATATATTTATAGGTTGCCTTGATCCAAGTTCCTACTAACCTCTTCATGGAAATTAATTAGGTTTGTTTGACATGACCTATCCCTCATAAATTGATGTGGATTGCTACTTATAATCTTGTTTAAATAGACATACTCTTGTATACTATCCCTTATCAACCCTTCTAAAAGCTTTCCCTCTACAGAAGTGATACTTACAGGTCTATAATTTCCTGAATTTGTTCTTGCTCCCTTCTTATATATAGGTAACACATCTGCTTTTCTCCAGTCATCTGGTAAAGACCCTGTGTTGAGTGAATCTTGAAAAATTAAATATAATGGTTTGTCCCAACTACTGTTACCTCCCTTGTGTATACTGAAGAAATAAACCTATTTAGCTCATCTGCCTTTTCCTAGTCACTAATTATCATACGGCCTGTGTCACATTGTAATGTGCCTATAGCTTCCTTCCTTGCCTTCTTCCCCTAACACATTTAAAAAATATTTTAGGGTTAGTTTTACTCTCCTTTGCAAATAACTTTTCATTTTCTATTTTAGCCAGTCTAATAGCCCTATTGCAAGCCTTGTTGATTTCCTTGTACTCACGTAAAGCAGTCTCTGTCCCCTCTTTTTCTTATAATTTAAATGCCTGTTTTTTTACTCCTCGTCTTCATCTTTAAGTCATTGCTAAGCTACATGGATTGTGATTTACTCTGCATGGTGTATGGTGATAAGTATGTATATTTAGTAAGGATTTGAACATTGTCCATTTATGTTCAGTGTTTTTACCTGTCAGTTCTCTGTCCCAGTTTATACTTTGTATTGCTGCCCTCAGACAGATAAAATATGCCCTTTGGACCTCACAGTCTTACTGGCAGAGTCTGGGAACATGCCTTGAACTTCCTGCCATAATCTGAAAAAGTTGGGAAGAGCTTCTGCTGAAATTTGGTGGAAAAAAAGGTAATTTCCCAATAAATTGTATAGGAAGAGATCAACAGCCTTATAAAATTGCGATTCAGTAAATTTAAAAGGGCTCTATTTAAGCCCAAAGTATATATTTTAACAGACGTTTTTAGTTAGTGAACTTCTATCCAAAAGCAAGGTCTTCACTAACTAAAAACTTCTGTAAATAAAATATGCTATGTGCTTATATAGAGTCGTTTTAAATTTACCGAATGGCAATTTAATAAGGCTGCAAATGTTTAAATTTTAATACATTGTGGGCAGAGCGAGCGTTTGGCCTCAACAGACATGTCAGGCCTGAGCTCCGTCGAATTATAGAAATTTGGGCCCTATAACCCACACCAAACCACCCCAATTTGGCAGGGACCCCAGCATACATATTTTAAGCTACTGTATATTTATTTGGTCTCTTTTCCAGATATTATAATGATCCTCAGGTCCTGTATGTTTCTTTGTTCTTTGTTCAAAGGATTTAAGTGATAAAGGCATTGCATGAGAAACACTCGTTCAATCCTATAGGTTGTTGGGACTTTAACTGATATAACTGACCAAGGTAGAATTATTTACAGTAATAATAAAGTTTGTCAAGTAATGTGATTATCACATGACACAATGGGGACAACAGTATGAGTAGTTCATTTATTTATTTTATTTTTTGTGGTGTTGTGTTGTTGTGAATATTTATGGTCATCATCACGTAGTGATGTTGGAAGTGGTTGTAATGTCATCCGAGCTACCCTGAAAAATAGAATATATTAATAACAGAACCACATTTCTTATAGAGGGAAAATGATTTTAAATAGTTACATAGTTACATATAAGGTTGAAACTTTTTTAGATCTCCTCTGATCCGCAATATGCAGACTAATTGTTAATTGATCCAGAGGAAGGCAAACATGAAAAAAAAACGTGAAACTATGCCAATTGTCTCGAAAAGGGGAAAAAATATAAAATTCCTTCCTGACCCTAGATACTGGCGATCGGACTCCTCCCTGGATCAATACTCCTTCTATAATTATCCAGGATAACCCTGAATGTCCTTTTTATTTAAAGATATATCCAATCGCTTTTTATCTATTGAATCCTCTGTCAAAACCTCCTTTGGTAGAGAATTCCACAAAATGAACCACCATTTCAGGGAAGAACCCTTTTCTTTCTTTAAGGTGAAATCTTTTTACTTCTAATCTCAAAGGATGCCCTCTTGTTAATTGAAAACCTCTTGGCACAAAGAGCTCTCTTGGCAATGTCTTGTATTGACCCTGGATATATTCATAGGTTGCCTTGATCCAAGTTCCTACTAACCTCTTCATATAAATTAATTAGATTTGTTTGACATGACCTATCCCTCATAAATCAATGTGGATTCCTACTTATAATCTTGTTTAAATAGACATACTCTTGTATACTATCCCTTATTAACCCTTCTAAAAGCTTTCCCACTACAGAAGTGACACTTACAGGTCTGTAATTTCCTGAATTTGCTCTTGCTCCCTTCTTATATATAGGTATCACATCTGCTTTTCTCCAGTCATCTGGTAGAGACCCTGTGTTGAGTGAATCTTGAAAAATTAGATATAATGGTTTGGCTATTAAAGAACCCAGCTCCCTCACTACTCTTGGATGTATTCCATCAGGACCTGGGGCTTTATTAACATTTATTTTTTCCAACCTCTTTTGGATTTCTTCCTGCGTTAACTAAATTATTTGGTGACGGTAGTGTAGCCCCATTATGTTGCAGTCTCCCAACCACTGGTACTTCCCTTGTGTATACCGAAGAAAATAAGCTATTTAGCTCATCTGCCTTTTCCTGGTCACTAATTATCAGACAGCCTGTGTTACATTGTAATGTTCCTATAGCTTCCTTCCTTGCCTTCTTCCCATTAATACATTTAAAAAATATTTTAGGGTTAGTCAGTAAAGCAGTCTCTGTCCCCTCTTTTTCTTCTAATTTAAATGCCTGTATTTTACTCCTCATCTTCATCTTTAATTCATTTCTAAGCCACATGGGTTGTGATTTACTCCTTCTACTTTTATTTCCACATAGTATATGGTGATAAATATGTATATATAGTAAGGATTTGAACATTGTCCATTTATGTTCAGTGTTTTTACCTGTCAGTTCTCTGTCCAAGCTTATACTTTGTATTTCGGCCCTCAGACAGTTATAATCTGCCCTTTGGACCTCACAGTCTTACTGGCAGAGTCTGGGAAGATGCCTTGCACTTCCTGCCATAATCTGAAAAAGTTGGGAAGAGCTTCTGCTGAAATATGGTGGGAAAACAAGCTCATTTCACAATAAATTGTATAAGAAGAGATCAAATGTTTAAATTTGAATACATTGGGGGCGGAGCTAGCGTTTGGCCTCAGCAGAAATGTCAGACCTGAGCTCCGTCGAATTATAGAAATTTGGGCCCTATAACCCACACAAAACCACCCCAATTCGGCAGGGACCCCTGCATACAGCTGAGAGAAGACAGTGAGAGAACCTTTGGGGACCCTCCGATTGCTGATACCCAAAGGGCTCCAATGAAGAACACGCCAGTTTGGAGTACACACAGCACCAGGCTCCTCTACTAGGCCTGCAGAGAAAAGGCTGACAAGGACACAACAAGGACGAGGCTGCCATCTTGACTCCAACAACGTGGTGAGGTAGGGAAGCTCGGGTCACTAGAGCAGCATATAAACCCCCTCATACACAGTCCTCAATAAACACTATCTGGACAGACCTAATACTCTGTAAGCACATAAGAAGAGGGAACAGACAAACTGCTCATCAGAGACATCTAACTGCACACATTGTACCCTTGATACCCTGCAAACCCTTAATCCCAAAACCAGTTTATCACTAAAGGTTTTGAAAGAGGGTGCAGAGATTTGAGGCCCAAAAAGACAGTCTCACAAGGGCCGTTGGAGGACTTTCATATATTGGGTATGGTGACCCACAGCAAACCAGGGTTATAATCTCCAAGCAACAGACGTTGCTAAATAGTTTTGTACAAACATACTGCTACCAGAACTGTCATTTATCAAGTAGTACTTGCTGGGACAAATGTGTGTATGTATTTTTTGCTGGAAGGCCTGTACTGGGGCTGAAGGTCCTGATAGGGGTGGCACGCCCAAAGTGTTGTGGACAAAGAACCAACCATAAAACAACTTGGTCTGCTTTGCATGGCTCCACCTAGTGGACAGATTTAAAACTTGTGAAATCAGACTTTTTTAAATAACAAAGCTCTACCTTGCTGCCATCTTGTGGATCTACAAAATATTTGTGGTCTACAACAAAAGCTACAAAGGCTAAATTCACTCTTGTTTGGAGCTCAGGGTGCCACGCTCTGCTAACAGGAACAACTTATAATTACTCCACAGCCGGCTCTAATTAGGTCTAAGATTATTTTGCTTTTCTTCCATAGCAATCGAAGGGATTAATAATTGTTCATTTTAGCTTTGTTCTCCCTGCTATGTTATCCTAGTGGTGACCAAGAAACCAGTAATTATCTATCTGAATGGAGTATTCTACTTGAATTTTTCATATGCTACATAAGCTTTGTATTTTGGTGACCTTTTATAATATGTCATGCTGTTAAAATCTATGTCTTCACTAATAAAAAGATTGATAAAAAAAAAAAAAATTGCTATTTTTAAAATTAAGAGTTTTTGTTGGCCGCTTACAGTTTAGTTTTTTAAATTCAATCTCAAATGAGACTTTGCTGTGATCACTGTTTGCCAAAGGTTGCCCTATTTCAACATTTGATACTATATCAATATTATTTGTGATGATTTAATCCAAGATAATGATCCCTGAGTGTGCTCAAGAACCTGCTCCCCTTCGCTGAACTGCTGGTCTCATTCATCCAGTTTATTTCAGAGTAGTTAAAATCTCCCATTATAAAAACTTGACCATGCCTAGCTGCATTACCAATCGGTAACAATAATTGCAGTTCCTCACTTTCAATTATATTTGGGGATTTATAGCTTACTTCAAGCAATATTCTTTTAGCATTTGTTCCTCCGCTATTTAATTCTACCCACAAACATTCAACATTACCGCTAGTTCCAGCATAAATATCTTCTCTGACTATAGGCTTAAATTCAAGCTTAATATACAGACAGATCCGTCCTCCTCTTTTACCACTGCCCCAATCTTTCCTAAATAGGTTATAACCATCCAGATTAACAGTCCAGTCATGAGATTCATCCCACCACGTTTCGGTAATGACTATTAAATCCCATTTATCATTAACTGCTAATAATTCTAACTCTCCCATTTTTCCTGGCAAGCTTCTGGTATTAGCAAGCATACACTTTGTGTTATGAGTCTGTAGTTGTGAAGTGCCTGCCACTGTACTTGAGTTACTTAACAATACCTCCCTATTGACTATACTAACCCTCCCCCATCTCTTGACTAGTTAATTCATTTGTTACCCCCTCTACACTTTCTACCCCATTACTTCTATCTAGTCCTCACCCCCCCTACTAGTTTAAATATTAAATATTATGCACAGTAAGATAAAATGTGACTATTTATATATCTATACTTTTAATAAATAAGTTATTTATGACAATAGCATTTTTATAGAATTTATAAGATATCAGGCACAGTAAAATTCTTCTATTTTGTGGACATAAGAAATCTATATACATAAACTTTTGAATTAAATGATACATTTTATTAATTAAATACCATTCCTTATAGAATGTTAAATATGATATTAGGCCAACAATACTTTATTAATTGGTGGACAGAATGTATATATTTACACTCTTAAGATGGAATATGTAAGTAATGCAATTATTCAATTTACTTTAGCTTCTATTAATCCACCTTAATTGAACATTATTAGTGTAAAAAAGTGAAATTAACACTGAAAAGCCCGATCCTCGCACTTGAAAGAACGCGCAAGAGAAAGTGAGATTCACGCAAATAAACACGCAATTACCAGTCGGATTATCGCAAGACACAAGAATAGCACAATGAGGTGTAAATCTTGCGAGATACGAGACTAACAAAGTTCAGTGGCTCAATTCTCATGAAAGTAGGGACTCTCGAGTTGCAAGTGACGATGACATCACTATAAGTGGAGGATGGGCTATTTAAAACCTCCAAACAAGACAAACCATTGATTGGCTTTGACAATGCCCCTTATATGGGGTGAAACAGCCGTTAGGCTTAATAGCAGTCCGTCACTGATGCCCAATTTTGTTTAAAACCTGTATTAGGAAGTTTATAATTTACTGGGTCTCCTGGTTCCCCAAAGTTTAACATAGTATAAGAAGCCTTGATTAGGCATTTCTAATGGAGAGAAATATATGAACCTAGAAGTATGAAGCTCTTTTAGGGCACAGCTTGGACAAAATTGTTTTTTTTTAATAGTGTGAATGTATTTGTTTTTAGACTTACACCTGCCAATTAGAGAAATAATAAATAATAAAGGAAAAAATTCCCATTTCATTTTAATGACAGTTGAAGTGAGTGTTATGCACTGGGATTGTTTGGCCTAATAACTCCCTCATGCATCTATGTTAAGCCCAACTTAGTAGAAAACTGTATGGAAGCCCTATCTGGCTATAAATGTAATCTCCCCCCCCCCCTCACTTACTGTATTTCCAGAAAGCCAGCTTCCCCAGTGGAGACACAGCACAACCCACATGCCATGAGGAAGGTCTGACCTTTTGGTGGGGAGATAAGACAATAACTGGCTGTGAAGTAGACATCTTGGCACCCATGCCTGTGACAGAAGTTCTGTAGCTTTTTCTCCGCTCCTATATGCAGGACCCAGAAGGCCAGTGTATTGTTTGGGCAGCTGGGATGATCTCTCTTATGAAAACGAGGGCCCAGAACAGTTCCATGGTTGTGGAGAAAGGTTATCCTGAAAGAGAGTGCATGGTTTCTGTGACCCTGGAGCTACTATCACATTCATTCACCCAGACTTTGTTAGCTCTTTGGCCCCCTCTAACCAAGAAGCTAGATGTGATGGTAGCTGGAGGACAGAAGTTGCCATCCATGTTGCCCTGGTGCAGATCGATAGGGGTACCGGCAAGGGACATCGCACAGTGAGGGGTGATGTTGGGTGGAGTGCCACTATGTGAACATTGTCACCCAAGCAGAGGCAGCCACCCAACTCATAGAGCCCTGGGAAGTGAGCCAGTGGATTCTTTGGCAACCAATCATCCTAGGGTAAGTCCATTACCTGCTTTGGGGGACTGGGGTTACTTGAGCCAGCGTATATGAGCTAATAAGGGAGCTAGTGAAGGACAGCACCTTACAACGGGTATGACAGAAAGCCAAGAGCAGCAAATTAAGGAAACCACAGAAAAATGTGTTTGGGATCAGGGCTTGCATTATTGTGCTACTTCTGGGGAAGGTACCAGGGAAATCGAAAAAACAATTAATCAAAACCAAAAACTTTAGACTGCTCATGCTAAAATTTGCCCATGACATCCCCCTAGCCGAAGGTTTAGTCACCAAGGCCGTGGGCCTCGGGGTTGGTTGCAAAGTATGCCCCCTTCTAGCCGGCCACCCCTGATATAGTTGGAAGCCTGGCCTGGCCCAGCCACTTGAGGGGAATCAATTATACTAACCATAGTGGATTATGCTACCAGAGTTATTATCTTCTCAAGAATGGAGTTCCCGAGAACAATACTATCTGTTTAAGGAGGTTTATGGCTGATCTAACCCAACAATTATAGTAGATTTGTGGTATCTGATATCTTTGTTCCTCCCCTTACCACCCCTAAACAAATGGCTTTTGTGAAAGATTTAGTGGGACCCTCAAACAAATGCTTTGAGCTATCCTAGAGCAGGAGCGAGTTTGGGAGAAATTGTTGCCCCATCTTGTCTTTGCTTATAGTGAAGGCCCTCATGAGTCCACAGGGTTCTCCCTGTATGGACAAAATCAGAGAACTCCCTTAGTTGTCATTTGAGAGACATAGGTAGGATTGTATGAACAAAGTGAGGTACCAAAAGACCATGTACTAACGTTCCGTGAGCATTTGGCCACCATTATTGGGTTTGTTTTCCACCAATTATAGACAGACAATGGGTAACAGAAGCAAGATAAAGGTAACCACTACCAAGAGTTAGCGGACAGGCAGCTCGTTGTCCTACTAGTCCTCCACCCCCAGAATAAGGGCCCTATTGAGAAGTATGGAAGATCAGGGAAGTCACCTATAGAACAGAATTAGACTCTAATCGCCACAATGACAGAAAAGCCAATATCCACAAATTAAAAGCATATCAGGACTGGGCTTTTAGGGCTATGCGCTGCTACCGATAGCAATGCCGAAGAAGGGCTATTGTCCAACTTGCTAGAAGATGCTGCTCACCAGCTACCCAAAATTATTTACATAATGTGTCAACCACAGACTGCCCTAAGACACACTCCCTATAGAGTCCCCGAGGCAGTCTGCAAGACCATCTGTAAGGAGTTGGAAGAAATGCTCCAACTAAAACTAGTACTGTTCCCCAAGAAAGCCGTTACCACTCGATTCAGTGTGAACTACCGTAAGTTAAACGAAAAGACTAAAACTGATGCCTGTCCTATCCCAAGGAGGGTCAAATTATTAGAATGGTTAGAATCAGCTACCTATCAGTTTACCCTCGACCTCTTGAAGGACTGCTGGCAGTTACCCTTGGGGGAGCTATAGTATAGCCGTTTTTGGGCTATACTACTTCACAGTAATGCTTTTCTTATTGGATGGAAAATGCCCCTTCGACCTTCCAGAGGTGGAAAAGATTTTACAAGGGTGTCATACCTATGCCCAGACCTATCTAGATAATTATTATCCTTTATTTGTAATGCTCCAACATATTCCATTGCGATATACTGGGGTTAGGTACAAGTATAAACAATTTCCCCCTCAATGAAAATAATGAAAGACCCTGTTATTGAGCTCTCAATGAGATATACACTGTGCTTTCCCTAAAGCACATCACAATATTGAAAACTCCCAAACTTACATTCTAAAGGGTGTGGGTGAGGTACAGGAGAGTGATAGATGCATAGTGAATAAAGAGGCTAAAGATGATAGGCTTTTTTGAATAGATGCGTTTTTAAAGAGATTTTGAAGGATTTGAGGCAGGGAGATAGTCTGGTGGAGTGAAGTAAGGAGTTCCAAAGAATAGGGGCAGCACAAGGAAAGTCTTGAAGGCAGGAGTGAGAGGAGGTGATGAGGGAGGAGGAGAGAAGAAGGTCATTAGCAGAACGAAGAGGGCAGATGGGAGTGTATTTTGGGATGAGAGCAGGGATGTAGGAGGGTGCACTATTGTGGAGGGCTTTATATGTTATTATCATGATTTAGAATTTTATTCTAGAGGCTATGGGAAGCCAGTGGAGTGACTGACAGAGAGGTGCTGCAGACACTGATCGTATACTATGGTAGATGAGTCTAGCGGATGGATTCAAAAGGGATTGGAGTGGAGACAGACGGTGATAGGAAGGCCAGCAAGGAGAGAGTTGCAGTAATCAAGGCGAGATATGATGAGAGAGTGAATAAGAATTTTAGTCTTGTGTAAAGTAGTGACGTATTTTGGATATGTTTTTTAGGTGAAAGTGACAACATTTTGTGAGTGATTGAATGTGAGGAATGAAAGAGAGGGAAGGGTCCAGTAGGACCCCAAGACAGCGGGCCTGGGAGTGATGATGGCATTGTCAACAGTGAGGGATAAGTGAGGGGTGGGAGCTGAGGAAGAGGGTGGAAAGATAAGGAGCTCTGTCTTAGACATGTTGAGTTTGAGTTGGCCGGAAGACATCCATGAGGATATGCTTGAGAGGCAATTGGCAACATAGGCTAGCAGAAAGGGGGATAGTTTGGGTGCAGAGATGTAGATTTGGGTGTCATCAGCATATAGATGATACTGAAATCAAAAATAATTTATTAGGGCACCAAGAAAAGATGTATAGATGGAGAAAAGGAGGGGGCCTAGGACTGAGCCTTGGGGTAAACTGACAGTTAGAGGGCGAGGAGATGAAAAGGCCCCAGAGAAGGCACTAAATGTTCAATGTTCTAGATAAGATGTGAATCAAGAGAGAGGAGAATTTGGATAAGAAGAGGATGATCAACTGTGTCAAAGGCAGCAGAGAGATCCAGGAGAATTAGGATAGAAAAATGACCCTTTGATTTGGTGGTGAGCAGGTCATTAGTAACTTTTGTGAGAGCTGTCTCTGTGGAGTGTTAGGGCTTGAAGCCAGACTGGAAGGGATCAAGGAGGGAGTTGGAGGAAATACATTGTGTAAGGCGATTGTAGACGACACGCTCAAGTAGTTTAGAAGGCAAGGAATTTAGAGAGATATGGCGATAATTAGATGGAGAGGCTGGATCAGATAAGGGTTTCTTAAGAATGGGTGTAATTAAGGCTTGTTTGAAAGGTGATGGAACTTGCCAGTGTCTAGGGAAAGGTTAAATAGATGTGTGAGAGCTGGGATAAGAGTGGTAGAGAGGGGAGGGATCAGCTGTGATGGAATAGGATCACGTGGACAAGTTGTGAGACGAGAGGTTGATAGAAGACTAGCAACTTCATCCTCAGTTACAGGCTTAAGGGTGTTCATAATGGTTATAGGTTTGGGAAATGGTGAAGGCAGGGTGCTGTGTGTTTGTTGAGGAGAAGGTGTGATATGGCTATGTTGAGAGGAGAGTTCATTACGAATATTTTCAATTTTACTATTAAAGTGTCTAGCAAAAGCTTCAGCTGTACGAGAGGAAGAAGCGGGAGGTGGGGGAGGGCAGAGGAGAGTGTTGAATGTGGAGAACAAACGTTTGGGGTTGGAGGACAATTTTGATTTTAATGATGAGAAGTAGCCCTGTTTGGCAAGATTGGGGGCATAGTGATAGGAGCGTAGGATAAACTTGTAATGGAGGAAGTCCGCTGAGCAGCAGGATTTCCTCCATAATCGTTCAGCAGTGCGGGAGCACTTCTGGATGTATCGTGTTTGTGTGGTGTGCCATGGTTGTAGGTGAGAGCGAGTGCGTCTGCCTGTGGTTATGGGGACCAGAGAGTCCAGGGTGGAATTTAGAATCAAATTGAATTAGGTGGTAGCAATATCAGGGCAAGCGAGGGTAGTGAGAGGACTGAGAAGGGGTTGTAGTAAATAGGAAAGGTGTTGTGAGTTAAGTGACTGCAGGTGTCTGTGGGTACTGGTAGTTGGGCTTGATAAAGGGCAGAAATTGGAAGGGGTTGTGAGGCTGTGGGTTAGGAGATGTTGGTCAGAAAGAGAGAGTGGGAAATTGATAAGATTGGAGAAAGAGCAGTGATTGGAGAAAATGAGGTCAAGAGAGTGTCCGTCCTGGTGGGTAGGGGATTCTATCCATTGTGAGAGGCCAAGGGAAGAGGTAAGTGCAAGTTATGTTGTGGCTGTAGGGGAAGTGGGATGTCAGTGGCAATGTTGAAATCACCAAGAATGAGTGAAAGTGAGGGAGCCAGGCGGCAAAATGATCCAGAAATTGAGAGGCTGGTCCAGGCGGGCAATAGATGACAGCCACTTGCAGAGAGATGGGTGAGAAGAGACTAATAGTGTGAACTTCGAAGAGAACTGGAGATAGGGAACTGGGGGAATGCAATTGAATAAGCAGCGGGTGGAAAGTAATATGCCCACACCTATCACCATCTTTAGCTCTACCTGGGAAGAGCACTTTGCTCACATCTGGCACATCCTTGATTGAACAAGAAATTCTTGATGGCATAATGCAAGCAAGACTTTTACAGCATCATCTTCTAGGATTTTGAATAGTTCAACCAGGATTCCATCAACTCTTACAGTCTTGTTATCAGTAAGGCTTCCTCTGGCCCATCTCATGTTCTACTATCCTGCATATAACATACTATATACAATATTATTTCTACCACTGTTTTTACAGTGCTATTGTCAGGAATTCTTGTTGCTGACATCCAAATGGGTAAATAACTACATATTCACAAGCACTATCCTTTATATATACACACTTGTGGTAACTGCTGCTACACATGTGCCTTGTGGTTGATGCCTGTTACATGTTGCCCTTTATTGGGTGCTGCAATTGTTTGAAGTTGCTTTCAATTCTGATGTCTCCTATAAGATGCTGCCTCATACTTTATTGCAGCTGCCATCCACCTTGCTAAAGACACTTTTTATTTTCTTTCCTTTTGGGGTTTATGTGGAAGCATCTGTTGATTGCTACACTTACAGGATACATTTTCAGTTTTTTCAGTGGGATCACTTAAAGCTTGAAATGTATACTGCAACATATGCAAAGCCATGTTTAAAGTTATTTCTAAGTTTCCCTGTTTTTACTTTTTCTAATCTAACACATGCTGTTTATGTCAGAAACACACATTACATGGATTCATTCTATACACAGAACGATTTATTTTATTTAAAAATAAAATGAGTTTTCCACACCCCCAGAGCTGCTTACATTGGAACAGTGTATCTACCAAAAGAATCACTGCATTTGGGTAACGTTTTTGACCCTATACTAACCATCAAACCAACTGCAGCACAGTGCAGAGATCCAAAGAGCAATATCTGGTCTCCTCCTTGTTTCCTTGTGCAGGGGACTACACATTCCATGAAGCCTTGCTGCGCAAACTGCCATCACAGATTGAAACAATGTATTAGCTGCCTGTGATTGGCCAAACAAATTTTGAACTTTATGCTTATTTTAGCAGGGATTTCCAGGGAGGTTAACTCTCAACATCAACTGCTTACAAACTCAAGATATTTAGCATTTAGGGTAAGTTTAATAATATTTATTTTGGTATTTTTTCATGCAAAAATATTTGTCATACACTACTGATTCTCCTCAGATGCACTCATAATCCATGAAACGTAAATATGCCTTTAAATATAAAAACTAGTGAATAAAGTGACAGATATATTTACTGTTATGCATTGCTATTTTCTCTGCACATATTTATTTTTATTTATTTATTTATGTTTACATGACCCATGCATGTTTGACTAAGGGACAACAAATGAATAGTGCACACACAGCACTCCAATATTGATAAAAACATGAAAAGAGAATCTACTAAATAAAGCAGAAAGAGAGGGAGGGCTGTGAGGGAGAACCAATCTGGGCATGAAAAGAATAGCACCTAGCCCACAAACCTGTTGCCCCTCCTTGCTATCCCTAAAAAACTCCTCCCTCTCAACCACAATAATTGTTTGACCCTCCAGGGCAGCCTCACTAGAAATGTCTGTATGGATGATTTGATAACACTGTATATATCAACGGGGCTTATTGCCCATTTTTGACTTTATAACACTTTTTGTTAAATAGTGTACAGTATGTGTGAAATGTTTATGTACCACATGATCAGCAGGACCTTCCAAAACAAACTAAAATGGTGCTTACCATTAAAAAAGTCATATGAAGATTAGTAAAATGTAACGGCTCCATTTGCATTTTTTGAAAAACAAATATGAATAATATATATAGACTTGTACAAATTTTAGATAAAGTATAGCTGTATGGCATACTCATCCCCAGGGGTGGCAAACGTGGCTATATGTCAGTACTGAACAATATACAAATGTGATTGTTACATCTACGTTTACAAATTATGGGGCCATTGAAGGCATGTTTTTCTTGGTTATATCTAAAAGAGAGCATTTGATAAATTTTTTGAAAATGAAGCTCCTGGAGCAAAATATACTGATATGAATGTATAACTGTCTTTGGGTGCTTGCCCCTGTCAGCCAATGTGCAGCAATATAACTGTATGAGTCATAACTGTCTGCCAATGAGATCTAGAGCCATGCATACTGTCTGCTCACACTGAGACATTTCCTGTGTCATTTCCTGCTAGTTTCCAATAGGTTTAAACATGCTTTACTAAATAATTTTCATGAAAAAATACACTTTTATCATGTTTAAAACATTCTCTTTTACATGACCGTGGCAAGATCCAATGGGCTTTAGAATAAATAAACACACTGAAACAGTATATCTTGGGAAAATTACGGACCACAGCTTTATTAAAGCAACCATAAACCAATAACCAATTAATATAATTAACATTGTTAAATCACAGCTCAAATAACATCCCGGAGGAGGAGCCCGGCCCGGTCAGTAACCTCAGGCCCTGGGCCCGCGCCCAGAGCCTCCCAGTGCTTTCCTAAGCACGCCCATGAGGCAGGGCAACGCCCACTTAAGCCAGTGGGCCGGGTGCCTCACCTCCCGCCACAGAGCAGGTGATGGATACCTCCTGAGGCTGTGATCCCCCCTCTTGCTCTCTTAATAAAGCCAAGGCCCGGCTAGCCCCATCCTTAAGCCCCAGGATAAACAGCTCTAATCCTATCTCTGTTAAATGGACCTTATCTGGGCGAAAGAAGTCATCGGCGCCTACGCCTTCGAATTCTTGGTGTCTAATGGTAATAAAACCCAAACTCCTTACAAAACTGGCCATCTGCTTGTTTATCTTTTGCCTTGCTCTATCCACCGAAACCGGATTCCTTGCGTTCCGCCAAGATCTCCTTTTGATCATATCGGACCACACTATGAACAAGCCTGGGAACCGTTCTAGCCAACACTTCACATCCCTCTTCATCTCTTTCAGCATTTTTCTCATAGGCATTACCCCCAAATCGTTGCCCCCGGCATGTATATTTAAAATGTGTGGGCTACCGTGATGCTGAGCGTTGCTCTCCAACAGGCCATTCACCTGTGTCCATCTCAAGCCGCGAAACCCGAACCATCTTACTTGCATGCTCCTCTACAGAAAGCCCAGTTGGACCTTGTCACCAGTGACTGCGACTAACCGGTGAGCCCAACACATGTAGGAATGGTCGACGATCCACAGCTGTTTAACTTCTGCAACACATAAAACAAATTCCAATTAGACAACCCTTTCTGGCCGTATGTATGACCTAAAACGATGGATCTCCCAATCCTTTTAACCATACTCTCGGGGAGACCTAGCCTTGCCGCCTCCGTAGCGGCTCCGATCCAAAACGAATGTGTGCCAAAGTCCGCCGGGTCCAAGCCTAACTGCCGTAAGGACTTCTTCAGCATCCTTTCGAATTGAAATTGTGACAAGGCCTGGCCATTGGCATGCAATAGCAGTGTGCCTGGCCCAGTTGGCCTTTTTTCCAAGTACAACCTCACACTTGCCTGGGGGCAACACTCCATTCCAGTTTTGTATATGACCACTTCCCTTCCTTTTCCGGCCTGATCCGTTTTTGACCTCCTCAGCCATACTAACAATCTGTCACCCTCCAGACAGATGTCCTCCGCCAGCAGCCCCCCCCCCCCCCCCGAACCGTGCCTGTTTTCCGAGACCAGTTGCCTTCCGTCCTGCCAACCTGAACATAAATGCTAGGGCCGTCAACTGCCGAGCCACTGTTGCCCTGGAAGCACCTCTCTCTGCGCTCCGAAGCAAAAACCACAGCAGAATTCCTATGGCTTTTTCTTCTGAACCCTCGCCACCGGCCTCCTCAACCATGTCACTCCACATGTTCCACACCTTCCTGTAGGCCACCCACGTCTTTGGCGCTACCGACTGCCTGATGTAACCAGCTACCGTACCACTCCAAGCTCCCAGAGTTCTGAAGGTATGTCCTCTCCTTTGTCCTTCGCCGCCGGTGCCAGTGTGCGAAACCGGGTTCCCTGTAACCGAGAAAGGGGATCAACCATCCCTACGTTAAGGCCAGGAATACACTCCGCCCTCACCCAGATATTAGCCCGCAGGCAACAAAGAACCAAGTGCCGTATGACCCTTATCAACGGCCCAGATGCAGCCGTCATGCTATTAACTACCCGGACCGGTTTCGGGCTGCCTGATTGAAAAAGGACCTGCAGGTTCCTGAAGCCCCTGCTCCACAGATGAACCGCCGTGGTGATGGCGAACGTCTCCAGAACCGTAGGATCTTCTGTAAGCCTTCCTTTAACCCATGATTCGGGCCATGGTGCTGCGCCTCTAAAATAGGCTCCCATTCCGACCATACTTGAGCCCGCATAGAGGTCTAGCTGCCCATTCATCACCCTGCTCCGCTGGATCAGGGTGCTCCCATTGAAATTCAGTAGAAACGCCGTCCACACTCGTGCATCTTCCCTCATGGCGCCGGACACCTTTATAAAATGATGCGGCTGAGATATCCCGGCTGCAGCCAACCACATTCTTCTGCCGAATATACGGCCCATGTGAATGATCCTGCACGCGAAATTCAGCTTTCCCAAGATGGATTGCAGCCGCCACAGTGACACTCGCCTTGCGCCTTCCAGGGCCGCCAGTTCCGCAGACAGGTCCAACACCTTCTCCAACGGCAAGCTGCATTCCATCTTGTCCGAATTGATCCGAATCCCCAGGAAAGTCAGATCCGTGGTTCGTCCTTCTGTCTTCTTTTCTGCCAGTGGAACCCCGAAATCTTGACATATCCTTGCAAAGGTCCGCAGTATGAAGTCGCATGTGTCTAAGCCTGCCGGTCCCACGAAAAGGAAATCATCGAGGTAATGGGTAATCCCTTGGCAGCCCGACTCGGTTTGTGCTACCCATTGCAGGAACGTACTGAAGGCTTTTAAGTAGGAACAAGAAATAGAACATCCCATGGGGAGACACAGATCCACAAAGTACTGTCCGTCCACGAAGCACCCAAGGAACCGATGACTCTGAGGATGTACCGGGAGCAAACGAAACTCAGATTCGATATCCACGTTCGCCATCTTAGCCCCGACACCTGCCCGCCTAACCAGGTCCGTGGCCCTATCAAAAGGGGCATACGACACTGACGAGTACTGCTTGTCAATCCCGTCGTTGACGGAACCACCTGGAGTATAGGATAGTTGCTGGATGAGGAGGAATTTTCCTGCTTCCTTCTTCCACTATGCCCAGAGGGTAAATCACCAGACCCTGGAAGGGGATGAAGGGAAAGGGCCCCGCCATCCTACCCAGTTCTACCTCAGTCCTTTACTGATTTCAGGTTTCTTAGACGTGACTCGAGCGGGACGAGGGAGCATGGAATCTTGAACCCTACCTGGAAACCCTCCCGTAGTAGGGCGGCCTCCCAGGCTTTTGTTGCCAACCTACCGTAGCGTTCTAGCCACGGCAGCATTGCGCCCAGCTGTATGGGGGTCCACCCCTTTTTGAGCGGGCTCTCCAGCCCTGTATCCATTCTTTTGTCTGGTGCTTCTTGAGGCCACGTGGTCCCCTCCACAATTCGCACAGACGTGCTTGAACCGGCAGTTTGGTGCCCACTTGCAGTTGCCTTCGTTGAATGAGTGACAGACGCCTCGACCAGCTGGTGTCATTATGTTCAGCCAATAGGCCACCGCTTTGTCGCTCCATGCCATCTCCGGACGGGAGGACATGTATTGCCGGAATTCCTCGTCATATCGCCACCAAGCCATTCCACCATACGTCCGATATGCGTTCCTGATTTCCTCCATATACACGAACAGCCCGGAGCATTGTTCCGGGTGTCTTCCTCCCATGACGCAGGCCATGATGGCAAATGCCTGTAACCAGTTGTCAAACGTTCTTGGCACGCGCCTGAAAGTGTGCCTCTGGTCATCTCCTTCCCTGTGAAACCTCTCTGGATTCTCGTTCATCCGAGACATTGGCAACAGGGAAAATATCTCTATGTACTCCAGTCGCCAGATTTTTTCTTTGATGTCCAAGGCTAAATGCGCCCCCAGATTGTCCTGGGCGCACACGATGGACGGCCTTGCGGCCGCATCCGGCACATTTCCTCTGCCCCTGTCTTGTTCTGCTCCTCCGGTGTGCGGCGCCACGATCGTCATGTTTGTAGTGGGGTTGGTAAGCTCCGTTCGGGGTGAGCTACAGGGAAGGGATGGCTCCGCCCACGCCTTCCCAGCCAAGCCCCCCACCCATGAACCAACTTCCGCAATGCAACAATGTTATGGGTTTCTATAAGGGGACGACAAGAATTGAGATTCCCTGGGAGAGGCTCCATGTACTGCCACCCCCGGCTCCCTGAAATTTGTCAGCTTCTCACCTGATTTTCCTTGCCCTGGTGCGGCTGCCATCCTGGGTGCGACCTGCCGGTCTGGACGAGCGGGCATCTCTGCACATCTCGACCGCTGTGGGCTTCTTTCACCCCCTCTTGTGCAAGCACAGCTGCAGCCACAAGACCGTCTGCTCCAAGACCTGGATCTCCCTCTGGCTCTGGGGAAGCATGAAGAACAATCACTAGCTCTCCTGTGTCTATCCCTCGTTATGGAACGCGCAGTCCGCTCCTCCCCAAAGGAGTACTCAGACTCGGCGGCTACGCTAGGGCGTAAGGATTCCCTCCAGCTCGGTGGCCTGTGGGGATCAATGCTATCCCTACCCCGGTCCTGCCCCTGAGTCACTATGGGCGTCCCTGTATCCGTAATGATGTCAGGGATGGGTTGCGCTGTGGCCTAGCTCTCCTGTCAGGGGATTTCTGTCTCCTGGCTGGTGTTGAGGTGAAAATCAAGGGACTGTACTGCTCGTTGACTTCCGGACCCTGGTGGGGCGCGAATGCCGTGCCACCTTGGCCGCTACCAGAACCTCGTCGAAGACCACCAAGCTGTCGTCTGCAGCCATCTCCTCCATCACCTGATCCCTTCTTCCTCTAGTCGTTTCTCTTTTCTTCTCGGCCTCCCCCTTGGCATAGTGGTCGGATGTCTGGGCCCTCGCCAGCGCTTCCCGCTGGCACCACGCTCTCTGCGGTGGTGGGGATAAGCTCTTGACTCTCCAGAACCATATCCGTGCCCTCCCCGCTGCTCCTAGCCCTATTGCTCCGCTCAGAGGTAGCACGCTGCTCCGCCAGGCTATCTAGGCTATGAGGCCTATCCACCTGGCCCAGGCTACCGGTCACTGCAGGCCGGGCCTGTGCCTCAGTGGCGTCAGCCTCCGCCCCTAGAGGGCCTAATTCCATTTTGTCCTGGACACACCTAACCCCATGACTCAAAGCCCTAGTTCTGACCATGGTCAGTGTAACGGAGTTGGAACACGCAGTCTAATATCTCCGCTGGTATACGGTAAAATACCCAAGAAGCACTACAGTTTCACAATTCCCAACCTCCCATATTGGACGACACTCAATAGGAAGTTCAAGTCTACTGACTTTATTTTGTTATGTGCAGAAATATATATACACATCTCTTTGGCCACAGGTAATACACATGCCAATATTTGGCCGCACAATACACATAGAGGGACAATAGGTGGGTCACACCACCCTGAGGCTACCTGGCAACTTTGATACAATCTGACCTTGATTAGATCATCCTTCATTGTTCTTATGTCTGAGAATGAAAACACTTTATACAATAGACTTCCTTATCTTATGAGGAGTCTCTGTAATAGGATTATCTATTATGCCAAGGTCTGCAATAGTCTGGGCTAATATTCTGCAGAGCATAAACCAACATACATATAGTATAACAGTAGGATCATATTTAACCATAAGAAATAAACAACCATAAACAGGGTAAAACAGTGATGGGTTCCGTTACACACCTCCCCCGTGACCATAAGCCGGCAAACACGGTCTGATCCCAACGGATCGGCCTGGGGATGTCCGGACAAAAATATTTGTTGGTCAATTCTCTAGTTTGACAACCCATCAGCATTACTGCAATTCACATTTACTCACATTTCACATATCCCCAGATAACTGGGATCTGAGCGCACAAAACTACTGAATAGCGCTCAGATCCTATTCACACAGTTCAATTGCCATGTAGCTAAAGTCTTTCCCATAGTCTTTCAATATATGAATGGGCTCCATGGCATAGCTATCTGGGGTATCACCGCTCCCACAGGGCAAGTACCGAATGACCCCCCTGTATTTAAAGGGCCAGAATGAGTGACATACACTCTGGTATGGCCGAATACTGGTTTTAAAGGGCAATATGTCCCTGGGCCATAGTCGCAGGGCAGGAGGCTGGCAATAAGTCCTCTCCAGGACAAAGTGGCGAAGGGCACTTCGTCACACATCTCCCTTGGGGGGGAAGTCTAACCAGGCACATGGATATTTCGCTGTGGTGATGAGGCAACACGCTGAGGGGACTTGAGGGGCAGAGGCCAGCGGCACTCTGCCCTGATGCCATCTCTTCTGCTGGTATAACCTGCAGGACATTCTGCTCTGTACAAGGGACAAAGGGAGGGCAGAGGCCGACTGCACTCTGCCCCGCTGTCAGCTCTTCTGCTGGGGTACTTGGGACATATTCCGGCTCAGTAGCCAGGGAAAGGTGGGGGTCAGTGGGGGTTAACATTTCCTCTGTTAACCCTGGGGCTACCCTAGGAGTTAGCTGGGGAGGGGAATTTGTACTTACCCTCTCTTCCGGTTGTCCCAGTGAGGGTAGTTGGGGATCTGGACAGGCTGTCCAGCATCCCGGTAGGTCAGGCACAGAGACCACGGTCCCATCTGCGCCGTCTGGGAGATTGGTGTCTCCCCTTGTTAGGGTAAGCTGTTGCTGGGGGGAGAGGGCGACACCTTTAGCTCCCTGGGGTTCACACTGCCGCTGGGGGGGAAGGACGCCACCTTCGGCCCCCTGGGGTACACACTGCCACTGGGGAGGGGGAAGGATGACACCTTCGGCCCCCTGGGGTACACACTGCCGCTGGGGAGGAAGGACGACACCTTCAGCTCCCTGGGGTACACACTGCCGCTGGGGGGGAAGGACGACACCTTCGGCCCCCTGGGGTACACACTGCCGCTGGGGAGGAAGGACGACACCTTCAGCTCCCTGGGGTACACACTGTCGCTGGGGAGGAAGGACGAGACCTTCAGCTCCCTGGGGTACACACTGCCACTGGGGAGGAAGGACGACACCTTCAGCTCCCTGGGGTACACACTGCCGCTGGGGAGGAAGGACGACACCTTCAGCTCCCTGGGGTACACACTGCTGCTGGGGAGGAAGGACGAGACCTTCAGCTCCCTGGGGTACACACTGTCGCTGGGGAGGAAGGACGAGACCTTCAGCTCCCTGGGGTACACACTGCCGCTGGGGAGGAAGGACGGCACCTTCTGCTCCCTGGGGTACACACTGCCGCTGGGGTGGAAGGACGGCACCTTCTGCTCCCTGGGGTACACACTATCGCTGGGGAGGAAGGACGACACCTTCTGTTCCCTGGGGTACACCCTGTCGCTGGGGAGGGGAATTAGTTGGAGTATTCCACGTGGAGCGGTTTCTGTTTCTGGGACAGTCTCTCTGCATGTGGCCCTGCTGGTTACACGTGTGGCACCTGATGTACCGTGGAGGGGTTTGGTAGTTCCCACCACCCGGACGCAGTGCTGGGGGGGGGGTTAATGGTGGGAGGTGGGTTAGCAGCTCCCAAGATGGACCATCCCCGTGCCCGCTGCTTTTCCATTATGTATTTGTGGACATCTGTCATTAACCATTCCAAGGTTCTTATGGGAAGCGTACCTGGAAAAAAGGCCAGTCTGCTTTGGAGTTCTCTTCCAAACTCAGTCTGTGTGCTGTCCATAAGAGGTACTGTAACCGCTGCCCGGTCTCCCTCCATGAGTTCCTTTCTGTCTGCATCCCTATAGTCCGCAGCCGCCTCCTCCTCCTCATCATGGAACGCTGTCCGAAAACTAGCCGGTTCCATCCTGCTGTAGCCAGGGGCGCTGTACGGATACTAGCGTTGCCCTCAATTTGTACTCCACGTAATGGTGTCTCCTGTAGCTGTCTGTCTGACCGTGGGAACAATTCCGCCACTTGCCACCAAATGTAACGGAGTTGGAACACGCAGTCCAATATCTCCGCTGGTATACGGTAAAATACCCAAGAAGCACTACAGTTTCACCATTCCCAACCTCCCATATTGGACGACACTCAATAGGAAGTTCAAGACTACTGACTTTATTTTGTTATGTGCAGAAATATATATACACATCTCTTTGGCCACAGGTAATACACATGCCCATATTTGGCCACACAATACACATAGAGGGACAATAGGTGGGTCACACCACCCTGAGGCTACCTGGCAACTTTGATACAATCAGACCTTGATTAGATCATCCTTTGTTGTTCTTATGTCTGAGAATGAAAACACTTTATACAATAGACTTCCTTATCTTATGAGGAGTCTCTGTAATAGGATTATCTATTATGCCAAGGTCTGCAATAGTCTGGGCTAATATTCTGCAGAGCATAAACCAACGTACATATAGTATAACAGTAGGATCATATTAAACCATAAGAAATAAACAACCATAAACAGGGTAAAACAGTGATGGGTTCCGTTACAGTCAGTAAGGCCTCTAACTCCCCAGGGTCCATAATAAGCTGCCACCCACTTGGGACAAATGTGACACACTCCCCTGGGACCTATAGAGCAGGGAATGCTGCTGGGGAATGAAAGGCAATGATAAGTGCCTGGGGCCCTATTAACTGGACCAAGTGACAGGGGGAGGGAGAGGGGGGCTACTAAAAAGTGCCCAGGCTAACTCCCCAGGGGGCAACTTAAAAGGGGGAGGGTAGATAGGAGAGAGATCGGGGGCCACTTATATACTGAGGCCCCCTATATACTTGCTTTTTTCCTAAATGCAGAGAGCGCAGCGTGCCGACCTCAGATCAGATCAATGGCCGGCGCGGAGTGAGGAGGAAGCCTGCGAAACGGGCTTAAGTCCCTCCTCCTCCTCCCAGCCAATCCGGAGTGCCCAGGCTCCGCCGGGTCACGCAGCTCTGCATCAGACCCGGCATGCCTGGGCTGCCTCCGCGCCGGCAAGCAGTATATATCCTAGGAATTTACTTATAACACCACCACTCCTTTGTATAAGTGAGTAAATGGCTGGATAAGAAGTAGGTTCATTATGAAATGCTCTAATTATAAAGAAAAAACATGCCTTTAATGGCCCTTTAATTTCTAAACATAGATGTAAGGATCAGATTGATATTGGTAAATTATTCAGTATTGACACATAGCCAAGTTTGCCATCCACTACTATATACAGACCTGGGAAAAAGTATACCATAGCAAACAGCTATATTTTATTTTAACTTTGCACTAGAAGAAAATTTATTAATTTTTTACCATAATGCCACATGAGAACTTTTAACAATTCCGGTATGCAGACTACTGCTTTGCCCCTTTAAGCAGTTTATGCTTTCTGTGTGTATTCTACAAAAAAAAATCACCTGCAGTGTAAGCAGGGTTACCTGGTGATCCAGTGATTAGAATTCATCGCTTTCACCACTGCGACCTGGGTTTGATTCCAGTCAGGGAATCAAGAGGTCACAGCACCCTGAAGCTGAGTAGGGTTGGGCCTGGTCAGTACTTGGATGGGAGATCACCTAGGAATACCCGAAGCTGTATGCTGTGGAGAAGGAACTGGCAACCCACTCCAGCATCTCTGCCATGAAAACCAAGTGGATCAGCATAAGCATGGTCATTAAAATCTCCCTACTGTGTTACAGTCCATGAGGTCACGGAGAGTCGGACAAGACTGAACGACACAACAACCATGTAAGCATCATCTTCCATTCATACATACTGATTTGCAATTGGTGTGACTACTTTGGTTCCTCTTCTGAATCATGCATGTTACTCATAAGGGTGGGCATGCTCTGCTATAATATTTCCAATCACGGACATATGAGTCCTCCCACTTTCATTGGCATTTTCTGGTTTGTATCTCCATTTTCCTTAGTGATGTCACCAAGGTCAGAAAACTCTGTAATCAGACTGTGGCTTGGTTAGAGGATGGAACCGGTGCATCTCCTTTGTCATTCACCAAACCATCTATAGGTTAGAGACTCTTTAACTAAATTAATAAACCAATGCCATGACTAAAATAGTGTGGGAAACATGGGGCCATATTCAATTCCAAGCCCGCAACTCGATTGCAGACAGCCGAATGCCTCCGATTGCAATGCTATTCAATTGCTCAAGTCCGCAAGTTACGGGCCCAAAACCACAACCGTAAACCATGCACTGGTTCGGAGCAATTAAGGGGGGGAACATGATCAATTCAACAAGCCCGTAACTGCCCATTTCGAATCAAGAAAATAGAAAATGAGACTGTCATTATTAAAGCAGTAAAACATGGAGGTTACATGTCAATCAATTAGGTTTGGGGGTCCAATATGCAATCAGACTCGCAAAATCAAAAAATGAAGAATTATAATAATGAATACCAATACTGTTATAGTCCATATGGGTGGCCTGATATGTATTTACTCATTGATACCCAAGATCGATTTAACCCTGAAATTAAACCTAAAAAAATCTAAGATCTTGCCGATTTGCTGGCTTGAGACTGTTGTGCAAATAATTCTAATGTCTTGTCATCGCTTTCCCCGTTGTTTACAGTGCAATATTGATTTTTTATTTGCATTTACAGTGCTACGGACAGGTGTTAAACCCCCTTGTGGGTCCTCTCTAGTACTCATTGGATTTTCATTTTCATCATTGAATAACAAATTAGCTTGCAACCTCACGTACGGGCTACCGGATCTCCCGAAACCTCAATTGAATTGGGGCCATTTTTACTATATAAAGAAAAATAGTGTAGGTAAAACTAATGCAATCAAATAATATATGGCTAAATCATTTAAGGATAACAGACTCCAGTAACTAAAAAATTACAACAATTGTTGGCTTTTATGGTGAAGACCAACCAAGTTATAAGCATTTTAAAGCCTTGATTTCTTATTGCAAAAAGAGTTGAATGTAGCTGATTGAATACTTAGGCATGCTTATGCAGTTTTTTGTTGTTTTTTTGGTAGGGGGTTTAAAACATGAGGATTTCAGACTTTTGCAATGTGTTTACAGTAAAAAAAAATAGGAAGCAAGGCAGGGAGAAGTATGTGTAAAGAAATCCCCCCTTCAAGACTAGAATTCAAATCGAGTTCCATGACCAAAATATTGCATTTTGTCAAGTTATGAATTATTACTTTAAAACAGGACTTGTGATAATAATAATAACATACACAATGACAATAACTACAATCTAAAGCCATTATCTATAAAGACATATAAATAAAACATGGGGACATATCAATACAATAAGTGTGTTATGTTATTCCTCAAGTAGCCTATTCACATTAAACTGCACAAAATGGTTTAATATGTTCTCTTGTTATCAGGGTAATGTCCTGTAAAGAATACAAATACGTGCCTTCTGGTATCTGAGTTACACTGTCCTTGTGTAGATGCCAATGAGGCAGAATTTTAAATTACTTCTGAGCAGTTGTTTGGGTGTTGGTACATAAGATGGGAAGATGTCCCAATGCTATGTTTATTTATACAGGTGCCATATTAAGGAAACTAAAAGCTAACTGAACAATGCAATCATGTTATCGTCTTACAGGATAAAAGTTATTACTATCCTGTCTTATCAACCTGTCAGTGTTTGAGACGCCTTCTGACTACTAGTCCCCTAGCTGTGCCTTCAGAAATAACAGGGCTCAAGCTGCCCAGCCCCATCTTTTCAGAGTCCTAGGGGTAGAGGCTCTGTACCACTGCTCTCAAATATTGGGCCCCTCCGGCCCCCTCATCAACAGTTTAAAATAACAAGCAGCTTAACTCCATAAAACTTCTTCTTTTTCCCGAGCATTTTACACTTTGTAATATGTGTTGCCATAAAAAAAAATATACATCGCCATAAAAATATGCTAACTCAAGATTGCCGGTTCTAAATCGCTGTTTTACCATCTGCCCCTCGTTCTCGGCGCCCGGCTCATTGCAATATTTTTTCTGCTGAGCTAAGCAAAATCCATCCAGACGAAATTTATACCCTGTATAATTTAATTCATTCTCCTTCGCATCTGCATCTATTTATCCTGAAATTACTTTCTGGGTAACAATCCTTCTTTCGGAAATCTCTGGGGCCTTCGTCGTCTTGACATATTAACCCTTTCACTGATTGCAAGTCTCTTCTGTAGAAGTCTGAAAAGAGCACCCAGGGGATTTAATGTCATGTTTGCTTTGCCAATTCAAAGAATTAAATAGTCCAGAACTTAACCCATCAGATGCTGTTGAGATTAAACTCTATCAGCCTTATTAAATTGTGATTTGGCCAATTGAATAGGGCTCTATATAAGCACATAGCATATTTTTTTACAGAAGTTTTTAGTTAGTGAAGACCTTGCTTTTGGATAGAAGTTCACTAACTAAAAACGTCTGTAAAATATATAAAATATTCTGTGTGCTTATATACAGCCCTTTTCAATTGTCCGAATCGCAATTTAATAAGGCTGTATATGTTTTGTATTATTGTTGTAGGCAACCAAAGGAATCAATGTGTAATAGCTTATCTCAAAGATGCTCTACAACATTGAATGAACAATGGCTTAATTCTTATATTCATAGATTTAATTTTAATATGCATATCTTCTAACGAAAAGTATAATGGAACAGGGTCAGTTGAACCAATCCTGGACACCACAGATTATATCCAGTACTTGAACTAAAATATTTTTGCACCTCGCCTCGTGGCGTGTATGGCAATTTATACCACATACAATTAGTGAAGCAAAGTAGTAGGCTGAAAGGTCTCATGAGGACGAATATTCGTGTTTCATAGGTGTAGGGCTAGTACTGGAACCAAGAGTGGATAAGCAGATAACCAATGAGGATGAAGTACTGTGCAAAGCAAGTGGTGATTGAGGAGAAGAAGAGGTGATATAGATAACATGTGAGTAAAGTTACAGCTGTATCATCAAATGATTGGTATGTTTGCAACAGAAGGGAATATACAATTGTGGCAAAATAAGCAAAGGACAGGGGAATTATTACAGTAACCCATGGACTTAAGTAGGTCATTTGTTATAGCAAGGGTTCATTGGAGAGTTGTAGATGGGTTACATAGTTGTGCACTAATCATTCAATTATTTTATCTCCACAACATTGATACCTTCCCATATTTTAATTATATGTATTTATAATAGAATGTACTGTGTATATTTCAGGTTACATCAGATTTATATTTATCCCAATATATAATTTAGATGCTACTAGACCGTGGCTCTAGATTATGGTTATAGTTGACCTATTTTATTTGCTAATTGTATTTTTTCATTGTATATGTTATTATTATTATTATTAATATTATTATTATTATTATTATTATTATATTAAGTATCACTTCAAGTTATGTTTTAAAATAATAATTCACTGCTCAAGAAAATGCAGTATTTTGGTCACTGAATATTTTGGGAACTGAATCTGAATTTTTGTCCTGAAAGCAGATTTCTTTAAAAATGTTTCTCCCTGCCTTCCTTCCTATATGTTACAGGAAACACATTGCACGAATCTGAAATTTTCATATTAAAAAAAAAGAAAGAAAGAAAACAGCAAAATCAGGCTTATGTATTGTTCCAGCAACATTCAACTCATTAAGCAGTTAGAAATAAAAGATTTAACTGCTTATAACTTGCTTGTACTGCTTATAACTTGAATGATTTAGCCATTTATTGGTTGATTGCACTCATTTTGACTACACTATTTTTCTTTCTACAGTAGCAGTGTTTCCCAAACAATTTTACTCATGGAAACCTATTTATTTTCCAAATATATTAACATAAAACCCACAGTTCTCGCCACTCCACTGATAATACTCACAATTCATACTCAGAACGTCATAATCACTTTCCAGGACACTTTCAATGTAGTCACCAAATTTTACAGACATCGTAACATTATAGGATACGTTTACAGGGGCTCTACAGTACACATTGTGTAATTATACATTTACAACCATTTTAGTAGAAATCCTAAAATAGATTGAGGTCCACTGAGGGAGATATATTAAGGGAAAGATGATGAATATGTCCGAAAATGGATGGTAGCTCTCAGGCACTTCCCATCCAGCCCCCTACATGTTTTCTGGAGTTGGAGAGAATATATATCTACAATTATCAAATAATACCCAATTGTACTTCTAAATACTTTGCCTCGTTGTCTATTCCTCCATTACTAATTAATTCATTTTCTAATAGAGGTTTTACTTTGTTGTTTTTCGTAAAATACTAAGGTTTAAATTACTATGAGATCATTTGAAGATCTCAGGGGCTGCATATGAAGCCCTTCAAGTAAAATAGGTTACCCATCACTGATATTGACACTGTTATTTCATAATTATACTGCTTGACATAATAATGGGCCTCATTCAAATGTGATTTTGCCAATTGGTTAGGGCTCTATATAAGTACAGAGCATATTTTTTTACATATGCTCTGTGCTTATATAGAGCCCTATTCAATTTTGTAGTTAGTGTACTTCTATCCAATAGCAAGGTCTTCACTAACTAAATAATTCTGTAAAAAAAAATATGCTCTGTGCTTATATAGAGCCCTATTCAATTGGCCAAATCGCATTTGAATGAGGCATTAAATGTTTTTATAAAGTTAATAATATAAATAAAGCCTTTAAATGATTAATTATTATTTTGGAAGTATATGCTTTATTGTGGGTTTGCCTCAGCTACTTTAACAACATGATGAGGCTTTGTGAGCTAGTGGGATTTCATTAGTTCAACTTAAAACACCATATATGAAGGAATGTCGTATGCTGGCTGAATTCTTCTCTAAATTAAAAATTCCTTCCCATCTGTAGAAATAGATAACAACAGTTGCTTTAACATAGGATCATTTTTGTAATAGTTAATAAATTAAAGGCTGTGTGTATTCCTTATCAGTTCCAGTTTTTCAAAAGAGCATATAGTAATGTAGGACTTTATTATTATTATTATTATTATTATTATTATCTTAATTTGTAACGTGCAAACATATTCCGTAGCGCTATACAGGGGTTAAGTACATGGCAAAGACAAAATGAACACCTTATAAAGAATGGAGGGCTCTGTTTTTTAGCTTAAAATTAAATGTACATAGTGCTTGTTTCAATGCACCGACGCAATATTGAAAACTCACAAACTTACAATCTAAAGGATATTATTGACCTTTAAACATTCCACATTCAGCATACCCTCAATCTATTTAATGGCATGTACAGGATGTAATACATTGAACATATAAAATATGATTAATAAAGATTTATTATCTTAAATTCCTGTATATTTCAGTGCTTTACTATGTGAAAAAAGGCTGCCACTAGTTATCATTTAGGCTTTCTGGATCTCTGCTTTGTAGTGGTAAAGGGGGTTGCATACTTAAATGAAGCTGTGAGTTATACCATGTAGGATCATCCAAGAAAGGCAGGTCATAGCAGAGAGGTCAGACAAATTGCGGTCCACTGGAGAAGGAACTGGCAACTCACTCCAGTATCTTTGCCAACCTTATGGAAAAGCACAACCATAGACATATTTATAGATGTGACTGTAGTGCTGCAGTCCATAGGGTCACAGGGAGTCAGATACGACTGAACAACAACAACATCATATATGGGAAGAATATACGATATAGACAGCTTTGTTTACAGAAGGTCTTTTTACAGTTAAATAGGCAGAATTAATACCTCACCAAGGAAGTAATATCAGGCATTTTTATGTTTGGAGGCAATTAAATGATCCTGGCCAAGTGAGCTTAGCTATCAGAGAAGGAACGGCTTGGGAAAATGGTAGAGGAAATTTTCATATCATTGAAGCTTTTAGTATTTTACACCTATGCGAATAAGGGTAACTGTAAGCTCTACTACTTCACAAATGCGAAATATCCTTCTTAAACATGCAATCAAGATATCATAGATTTCTCCACGGTCCAGCAGAGGCATCAAATTTTTTTCTAATTATATATATTTTTATGACTTTTTACTGCGTAATTATGCTTTTGGGCATTGATGACATTCCCCATGTAAAAGTGAGCACTAAGCAACTTTGCTTAGTGTGAGTTTTTGAAGCAAATTTTCATTGCTGTTACATGGCACTTTTTTTTTATTAATTTAGACAAGGAGGTCCTCTCTAATGGGCTAAATCAGGGGTGTCCAAGTTCGGTCCTACTTGGCCGCACACAGGACTCGATTTGAGGATATCCAAGCTGCACCCAGTTGAGACTATCGCTTTCTCAGTCACCCTGTTTGACTCACCTGTGCACAGAAAGGAAATCTGCAAATCCATGCCTTTGTGTGGCCCAGCAGGACTGAACTTGGACACCCCTGGGCTAAAATGTACACTTGCTATGTGTAAGGTGTACACGTAAGTACGTACAAGTATGAATTGGAGAGTCAAAACGTAAAATCAGTAGCAGTGGGGTTATGTAAGGTTAATGGCCCCAACCTCAATCAACCAGGAGGGGGCGAAGGAGCTCATGGGGTACCCCAACCCCATTTCTATTAGTAGCTGGTTGGATGTCATAAACATACACATTTAATTAGAATAACCCTTTAACCAATAAATTTAGTTTTTATAGGAGCCAAAAGGCCAGACAAATTTTCCAAATTTTTACTTTATGAACTATATATTGCTGTTTTCAGTAAACTTTCAGTTTTCTATTCATATAATTGTTTTTTTTTTTTTATTCTATGAGTATACAGTATCAAATACTGTATAAACAGCTTTACAATGATCGTCACCACCCACTTTGATCCATCATATTTATACTAATTTGTAGGTATAGCCCACCTCACTCTGTGTCTTTAATATTTAATACCTTTACTGTTGGTTTTATTTTATTTATTTCTTAATAAAATGTAGCTTTTTTTTATGTTGTACAGTTGTATCCGACTCTTCGTGACCTCATGAACCGTAATACACCAGGCACATTTTTATGTCCATGGTCATGCTGTTCCACTTGGTTTTCCTGGCAGAGATACTAGATTGGATTGCCAGTTCCTTCTCCAGTGGGCAACAGCATATAGCTCCTGGTATTCCTAGGTGGTTTCCCATCCAAGTACTGACCAGGTCCAAGCCTGATTTGCTTCAAGTTGGTGTGACCTCTTGGTTCCCTGACTGGAATCAAACCCAGGTCGCTGTGATGAAAGCACCTAATCCTAACCATGGGACTTATTAACCCATTATTGTAGCAGTAGTTTTCATAAATAATACAAAAATTAACTGATCACCCTCTGGGCTAATTTTTTTTTGTTTATGTGGTCTCTTAGGTTCCATTTAGCTACTTCTATCTTTATGTCCCTTGCAGAACCTGCTGATTAGTGCAAGCTGCATGCTACCCAGCTAGAACAACTCTTGAAGGGCAGCAGCGGCTTCTGCCTTCCACCTCCCTCCTATATTGGCTGTTCTGAGATCACAAGGTACTGAAGTGTAACGTGATCTACCCTGTAAGCGCAAAAAGCAAGGAGAGGGGAGAGAAAGGCTGGTATACAATGATGGGGTGATCAGATATTTTTTTTAACCTTAATTAATAATACCCCTCTGAATCGCTATCTTGTAGTGTGTACCTCAGTGAAGCTGTGAGCTAAACCATGTAGGATCAGCCAAGATGGGCAGGTCATAGCAGAGAGGTCATACAAATTGCAGTCCACTGGAGGAGAAACTGGCAGCCCACTCCAAAATCATTGCCAAGAAAACTGTGAGTCTTACACGACCGAATAACTGAACAACATATTTTCCTTAACCTTAAGTTATTGTTGTAATCACATGCATTTTTAATGATTTTTACATCAATATATCATTAGGACATAATATTTTTCTTATTGCTTGTGTGTCAGGGCTGTCCAGTGAAACCCTTTAGGGGTGAAGTACCAAAGGATGGCAAGTCCTAAGTAACAATTCCAAGGGCTAAGCCAAAGAATGGACAGGCAAGCCACAGATCAGGAGCCGGTAGAAAATCAACAAGGTCAGTAAGAATCCAGGTCAGCTGCAAAGATCAGTCCAATAGGGAACAAGAATGGATCAGGAACTGTCACAGATGCATCAAACAGGACTCCTAATCACAGGGACTTACAACAACAGGCACTGAAAGGAGGCTGGAGAACCAATAAATAGTCCCAGATGAGGTGTGATTGGCTGGTCGAAAGACAGGGGCTTAGCAACAACCAATGAGAAGAAACAGCATCAAGAACTAGGACAGGTACTTCTGACCAATCCATCTAGAGCATATATATCTATAGCTACAGTGCTATGTTGCAGATATCGTACTTGTGCGAAACAATGAGATTGAACCTGGCTGTGGAGCCTTACAGTGTGCCGGCTGCATTAAATTAAATACAATTGTTTTAGATAAGTTTATCACTTGTGACACATGTAATTAGATACAACATGATAATGATGCATATATTTTGCATAGTGCTGACCAAGCTTGCACTGCTATCCCTGCTCTGCTGGTCTTGCCATCTAGTTCTGGTATGTCATGCAAAACTAATCTTAATGAGCTTAACCTACATTTAAACAGTTCACCTGTTTTAGCTACATTATGATATATTTACATGTTTGTGCATTTATATAGACTTAGGAAGGTCACAAGGGTAGTATTTTCTGATCACAATGAGTAAACATAAATAAATGCAGGAACTGAATATCAGACATCTATGATCGGCCATTTAAGAAGCCATGTCAAACTGGCTACTCATTGGGGTCAAACAGTGTGCTGCCTTTCTTTTACCTTTGAAATAAAAAAAACTGTCATATTTTATCCATATTTATTATTTAAATAATTAGATTGTAGGTTTGTGGGTTTTCAATCTAGTAAGGTGTTTTGGAAACAAGATATATGTAGGTTGGATTTTAAGCTCGAAGACAGGGTCGTCCATTCTTTTGCAATGTATTTGTCTTGTACTTAACCCCTGTAAAGCGCTAAAGCATATGTTGGCACGTTACAAATAAAGGATAAGTAAATGTTAATCATAATGAGGCCTGTTTTTACGTATAATGTTTTGAATAAAACCATCAATTTCATTAAAGTTTGACCTGCCTTTTTTAAAGTGCTGAAATAAGTCATGGCCCTTTAAAAGAATATAAAGCATACATTGAGTGGATATTGCCACCTCACCAAAATATATAAAATGTCAAACAGCAGATCTTTACAATCTTTTGAACTGTTCAAAATTTTCCTGCCTCTCGTAAACAGTATTCTCTTTTCAGATAGTCAAGCCCTCTTGGGAATTTATCCTTCCTCTTAAATATTCCAAGCAAGCGTTACATATGCTTGGCTATACAATCAGTGCCATTCTTACCACAATGGAAGACAAAAGTCAGATATATTATTCATCTTGAATTGGCTATTTCACTTTCAGATAAGAACTTCTAGGGAGGGAACAAGTTCAACAATACATGGAAACCATTCACATCCACACTTCCAAAACAATTACAAAAACAAATACTCAACAGTTTAAAATACACAGTGTGGATTGATTAAAAAAAAAACTACATCAGACTGATCCAGTCTTGAGCCTTTTAAATATATGGAGCTCAGGCCTTGACAAGGTTGAAAGGTCCATGCCTTGGAACACAGCAGAGCCGCTTAAAATTTGGACTAGCTCTGGTGCTCAGGTAAGACAACTATGGGGCATTATAGTCCATTGACATTTTTTAGTTAAATTATGCTTCTTTTCTTTCTTATTTTTACTTTATTTTATTTACTTTCTGGCTCATTTGGCGATTAATTTACTGCAAGACTTCACGTGGTACCTCTTTATGACCTCTGAATATAAACATGGTCATCTTTAGGTTTTTCCATTTACTTCAGTCCCTTAGCACAAACAAATTAACCACAGGAACAACTGTGTCAGACTAATTTTACATCCATTGTATTTTTTCTACATACTGCATATAACAACTGTACTTTGTGTAATGAAAAAAAAAACCTAACAATTGTACTTTGTGTAATGAAAAAAAAACTAATAAACAGTTGTGAAAAAGGAAAATCCAACATCCTGAAGACTCCGTTAACCAATTTAACCAACAGATTTATGTTTGTTTTTTAAACTTTTATCTCATGAGCCCCAGGGGGTCGCTATATTGGCCTTCCTCATCCCTCAGTGTCACTGTAGGGGTTGAAAGTACAATTTCTTTTTATGTATTTTATAAAATATACAAACCATTACTACATATAGTTTTCACAACTCTCTGTAGTACCTCTATACTCAGTATCAATATTTAGCAGACTTTGTAATAAACAAATTTAAAGGGCCACTGAAGTCACCATATGTGCTCTGCATCATTAGAACGAGGGTGAAAAGGCATGTGGAAAGGATGTTCTCTTTTTTAAAATTGAAGCTGAACTCATGGAGTGATGATCAATAGAAGTCAGTGGTTTTCAGTGTGTTGCATCTTCCTGAATGACTAATTAGCTTTGCTCTAGTATGAGCTACAGTATAAGAATTATATTCTAGCAGTTAGCATACCATCTATATAAATAGCACAGTAAGTTAAACCTCAATTTATAATATCCTTAGTTCAAGTCCCCATAGCACCTATTTATTTATAATAAAGCAAATGAATGATTATGTGAACTAATTATCTGATATGTCATATATATATCTTCTTTTGCAATGTATTTGCCATGTACTTAACCTCTACGGAATATGTTGCCACGTTACAAATAAAGATAATAATAATAATAATATTAAATTAAATTAGTTCAAATAATTATTTTATAAAAGCACCACAAAACACACAGTTACTTCATATTAACTTTTGTTTTATTATTTCTAATTTTTAAACAGCAACAAAAAATAGCTACATAGGGAATTGAATAAAAGACCCTAAGTTCCATAGTCAGCTACTGAACTTGCTGTGCTATTTGGAGAGCTAATATTCTTATTTGCTGAAACACATAAACATATCTACATAGAACAAATAAATAACAGTGGGAGTCTGTAACTTACACGTTCTATTCAAGATGCATTAAATTTTACACTTGTTTTTAAGCCATAGTATGGTGGTGTATTGATAAATAAATTAATACATTAGTTAAACAATAAATAGGAATGCATGGGATATAAACCAATGACTTAACAATGAAAATAAATCCTTTAGACAGCAGATGACCACTACACCAACATGCTATGCCTTAGAAACACATATAATAACATATCTAGAACAGAATAGCCTTCAGGATCATTACCTTGTCATGGTGAAGGGGCTTGTTTATTTCAGTCAAGCTGTGAGCTATACCATGTAGGGTAATCCAAGATGGACAGGTTATAGCAGAGAGGTCAGACAAATAGGAACTGGCAACCCACTTCCGTATCTTTGCCAAACAAACCTTATGGAAAAGCACAACCAAACACAATATGTGCCTAGGGTGCTGTCATCCATAGGGTCACGGAGAGTCTGTCACAACTGAACAACTAAATAACAACAGTATGTGTAACAGTTACAAACCCCAGCCTTATTATCTATACAGATTCTTGTGTGAGTAGGGTTATATTAAACTCAATATCTGTCAGTTTTAAAAATGTAAACAACAGTTCCACTCTTTAGATAATGGTGCAGAACAAGATGGTGACATCAGGGGCCCTTTGTGGGGAAGTGGCAAGACAGCAATGACAACACATCTTAGGACTTCTTAAAAAGAGGTACCTCTGTTTTGGCCAAAATCAGTCCATATATTAAGGCTGCTTTCAGGCAGGTTCAGGTGTTGCTTCAAGATAACTTTTTACAATGATTCAAACAATAGTTTTTAACCCTTACAGCATTCTTTTTTATGCAAGACATGTGTTATATTTAGAACATGCTCTTTTAAATGCACAGTGACGCATTTCTGATTTCAATGTCCAGTTGGCTGCCCAATTATTTAATAATGTACAACTAAAAACAATAAAAGAAAGCTCTTAATGCATCCTTGTGCAATAATAACCTTTATTTCCAAATCACATGCTTTTATACACAACAAAACAATGTTATTGTAAATTAAATATATAATGCTTACAATTAGCAAAACTAATGGGGGGCCGTCTAAATCGAATCCTCACTCACACTGAGATTGATTGTTTTTAATATACTCTGTGAGTCTCCGTCCTTGAAACCAGTCAGCAATTCTGCTACATCCGGGTACCACCCAATCCACCAGTAAATAACATGGGGCTGCAATGGCACTGGCAAGTCTAGGTGTCCATATTAGGAGGGACCATATCTGTAGGTACCTCTATGGTGGAGTGGTCTGTAGGTACCTCGGGTCGGGTCAGGATAACGCCCACCTAGCTGCCCATATACTTTATGAAACCAGATAGTTAGTTTGGGCCCAAGACCTACACCTGAGATATGATTAATATTGAATAGTCTAGGCTGGGCAAAAATAATCATGTGGTTCAACATCTATTTATATTTAGAACATTACAAATAAACTATCTTCCTTGCATCTAATTTTAGTGTCTGAGACATGAAATGACTTCCCCAGGATCACAAAGGCTGACTCAGGAATCATTTGTTTTTTTAACATTTAGGTGTTTTTCAGGTTTAATTAGTTTTACTAGTGAGTATAAACAAAATGAAGATTATGATACAGTACAGTGTAATGGGCGCTACTTAACTCCTCCATAATTCATATTAATCCTCTTTATTTCACATCAATGCACTAAGATAGGTGTGTTGCCACATAACTGTAAGAAATACCAAATAGAATTGGTTTTCCTAAAATAGAAGTATTGTATGACGCGGAGGCTGCACAGGCTCCCTGGGTCAGCCCGTTGCGTCGCGTGACCCAGCGGAGCCTGTGAGGCTGACAACCAATCAGGTGCGTCGGGGGCATGTCGGAAGCCCGTTTCTCGCCGTTTGTCACTGCAGCGCGGTCTCCCTACTGAAACGGACGGAGGTCTGAGGTCCTGCATCTAAAATCAAAGTAGGAAGGTTTAAATACTGAGAATTTCACCCCAGCTTACCAGCACATAAGGGGATATACCTGTTGAGGCTATTCTTAGTCGTTTTGTGTTTTCCTCCTCCGTTTTGTGTGTGTGTGTGTCCTTGTCTGCGTTGTGAGTGTGCTGTGTCTGTGTGTGTCCTTGTGCCTGTGTGTGCCTGGTGCTGCTGTTCGTTTTCTCCCCTGTTTGTCCCCCTGGTAGTTTTATTATGGACCCAGAAGGCTTAGAGGCTTTACTGGCTAAGGTTAGGACCCGTGCCCTAAGCCAAGGGGTCAGGTGGGTGCAGGACAGGCTGGGACCTCCCATGCTTTCTGCGCTTGGGCCTCAGCACATTGAACAGGATCAGCCTGCGGTGGCTGGTGTCCTAGTCAATTCTGACGGCTCCAGGGAAATTTTTTCCCATCCCACCACTGTAGGGCTAGCAGACCCCCGTCCATCAGGCAGCAGAGACACAGGAGATGGGGGGGTTACGGGTCAGGGCGGCCAGGACCCCATACCCCTCAGGCAGGTGAGCGCCAGAACTCCGGCCACCACCAGCCAACTTGCCTAAAGGTCCCAGGCCGCGGCAAAGGTCAAGAAACACCCCTCTAACACCCCATAGACGGGGTGCAGGGGGTAAGAAAAAAGCCGGGAGTCCTAAAAAGGCTCCTACAGACCCTCACGGTGCCAAACAGACGGTCCCTGGGGTTTCCCTCAACAACAGTGCTTCTGGTACTTTACAGGGACGCCCAATTGGTGGTGAGAGGAACATGGCGACGACGAGAGAGAGAAGAGACGGAGTGATCAGGGAAATGAATAGCCAGGACAGCATGGTCATGATTGATGACATGCCAGTGACAGCGGCAGTGGCGAGGCTAGGACGCCCCACTCGAGCTAAGAAGGCTACGAGCAGGTACAGTCCGCTACTATTTACGCACACACCGCTAAGACGTAGCAGAGTAGAGACTGAGGGCGAGACGGTTAGGCCACAGCACAAGGGGTCTAAGACCGACCAACAACTGGATGTTCCAACGCCCGAGGAAGTCTCAAGGGAACCCCTACAGGGGGCGGCGGAGGCAGTGCTAGCTTACTCCAGCCGCGCAGGCTTAGGTGACCAGGACCATTCCTCAGAGGAGGAACGGGCGGTATGGGCACGGGCATGCAGGTCGCGGAGAGCTAGTGACTGTTCTTCTTGTACCCACAGATCCAGAAGGAGATCCAGGTCGAGAAGCAGGAGATCTTGTCGGTGCAGCTGTGCATGCACAGGATCTGAGAGGAGGAGCCCGCGGAGGGCCAGACGGTCAGAGTCCCCGGAGCGTCAGGAGAGACGCAGGGATACTCCGTTGGCTGTGTCCACTCCAAGGCTTCCAGAAGCAGGTGAGCGCTCAGATTTGAGCTGCGCAGCAGACAGGGGCGGGTTTCTTGGGTCATTGAAGACTCTACTAGCTGCGCACAACATTGCGGTCAGCGAGCAGGAAATGGGCGCTTGGATAGGGGGGCTAGCGAAGTGTGCGTGGTCCCAGCCATCAGCTATAGTGGCGCCAGCGAGCGCAAGCGAGGCGATACCTAGCATGCGCGCGCCCGAGCCGGTAGGCAATGCGATTGCAGCAGTAGGCAGTACCAATGCAGGAGTTACTAACGCAGCCATGAGGCCTATAGTCTTATGCTAGTTGGATAACTTAGGGGCACACCTTACCCAGGAGGTTAAGGAAAAGATCTGGAGGAGGGAATTTATAGAGTTGTTCTCCCTTCTCCCCATGTCTAAGCAAACAGATATGGCCGAGAGGGGCCCCAGAGAGGGGGACGAGCGGCGAAAATCTTTTGCCAGGTTACCTAGGACGTTTGATACATGGCTGCAAGCATTTTCAATATGGGCTTGCGTACTATGTGAGCGACACCCCGAACAGAGTTCGGGATTATTCGTTTACATAGACGAAATTCGCAATGCTGATAAGGTCTATGGAGGTACAGCCTGGTGGCGGTACGATGAGGAATTCCGGCAATACTTGGCCTCAAGGCCAAGCATGGCGTGGAGTGACAAGGCGGTGGCATATTGGCTAAACATTATGACACCCATGAGAGTCACGACGCCCTTTCGGAGCGGGGCCGGTGGAGCTAAGGGCCCCACCCACGCCCCGGGAACAGGTCTCAAGACCTGTTTTGCGTATAACGAGGGGGTCTGTAGATGGGCCCCCAACTGCAGGTTTAAGCACGCATGTTCAAATTGTGGGGGGGAGCACCCCCTGTCTAGATGCGGTAGACCGAAAGATGGAGGCAGGGGCGAACCACCTGCAAAGGGGCAGGACGCCCATACGCCTCCCCGCCATGCTGCCGTGGCTAAAACGCTGCGGTAAATTGGCAGGCACCGCCGAAGCCGCGCGCCTGCTGGCGGACGGTTTCCAAGAAGGATTCCGTATTCCATGTGGGGTTGACATTCAGGGTTTTCTTGTCCCAAATCTGAAGTCGGCCAGGGATTTCCCAGGGATAGCTCACGCTAAGGTTCTCAACGAGGTAAAATTGAGGAGGATGGCAGAGACCAGGCTACTGTGTCTTATGAGTCATTTGACCGGGCGGTCGACCTGGTTAGGCGGGAGGGCCCTGGGGCGCTTATGGCAAAAGTAGACATCGAGGCAGCATTCAGATTGCTCCCCGTACACCCGTCAAGCCATCGGCTGCTAGGGTACTTCGTACATGGAAGTTACTTCGTCGATTTATGTTTACCCATGGGATGCTCAATATCCTATGCTTACTTTGAGGCTTTCAGCAAATTTTTACAATGGGTCGTGAGCATTAAAGCCGGGTACAGGAGTATTACCCACTACCTGGATGATTTCCTTTTCGTTGGCCCAGCAGGAAACAACGCTTGCCGTTTCATGCTGGAGGTTTTCACCGAAATCTGTACAGAATTCGGGGTACCGCTGGCCCACAACAAAACGGAGGGCCCTACGGAGCAATTGACTTTTCTGGGGATTCGGATTGACTCCAAGAAAATGGAGTGCAGTCTTCCCTTGGAAAAGGTGGCGGACATGCAAGGGGAGATTAAGGCGCTACAAGGCGCACGGAGGGTAACTTTGCGGCTGTTGCAATCAATATTAGGGAAGTTGAACTTCGCATGCAGAATTATCCCCATGGGAAGGATATTCTGTAGGAGGATGTCACTTGCAACTATAGGGATTGCGAAGCCGCATCATTTCTTAACAGTCTCCAGGGTTATGCGTGATGATGCGAAGGTGTGGGCAGTGTTCCTCGCCGACTTTAATGGGCGGGTGCTCCTTCAAAAGAAGGGCGCCACCAACGCAGAGCTAGAACTCCACACTGACGGCTCTGGAAGGGTTGGCTGTGAGGCTTATCTCCAAGGGAGATGGTGTGCTGCGGTGTGGCCAGAGAAATGGGAAGCAGCGGGTTTAATGCAGAACCCCACATTCCTCGAGCTGTTTCCTATGGTGGTAGCGGTTCACTTATGGGGTGCGAGTTTCAGGGACCGGCGAGTCATATTCCATTCGGTTAATAAGAGGTTGGTGGAGGCCGTGAACAACATCACGGCAACATCTGTACCAGTGATAAGATTGCTCCGGCATCTTGTGCTATGTTGTCTTCGCCTGAACATATGGTTTCAGGCAAGGCATGTACCAGTAGTAGATAACGGAATTGCTTACGCCCTCTCTCGGTTTCAGGAGGACCGCTTCAGGGCGCTGGCTCCTTATGCGGACGCCCTGGGGGAGCACATTCCCGAGGAGCTTTGGGAGATTGGAGCTGTCAGGTAACGAGACTCGTGAGACAGTCTGTTGCCCCAGCGACATGGACTGCTTATAGACGTGTGTGGGCAAAATGGGATAGTCTAGTGGCACTGGCAGGTGGTGCCATGACGGAAGAAAAGAGCATAGGGATCCTGCTTTGGTACCTGCTGCGGTGCGCCGAGCAAGGCGAATCAAGAGCCATAGTAGGGAGACAGGTCACGGCGCTGGCTTTTATGTTTAAGCTTGCTGGGCAGAGGGACCTTACAAAGGAGTTTCTAGTGCGCAAGGTGGTGCGCGGAATGTTTAACGGGTTGCAAAGGCCGGATAGCAGGCGGCCAATAACATTTGCCTTGTTACTGAGATTGGCTCAGGAGTTGGTGGTGGTTTGCAGAAACCCCTTTGAATCCCTACTTTTCCGAATGGCTTTTTCCCTGGCGTTCTTCGGAGCGTTTAGGATAGGGGAGTTAGTCGCGAACAGTAGACACGGTTCGGGGGGACTGCAATTGGTGGATACCTGCCTGAGGGAAGGCACGGTGGTATTTTGGTTGCAGAGGTCAAAGTCCGACCAAGTGGGGAAAGGAAGAGAAGTTGTTCTGCATCAGGTTGGCACGGAGTGTTGCCCATATGCATGTGTAAATGAGTACCTTAAGCAGCGACCGGCGGGACGGTGTTCGCTGCTGGTACACACCGATGGAACGGCACTGTCACAGTATCAATTTAAAAAAGTTTTAAAAAGCGCACTGCATCGGCTCGGTTTTAAGCAGTCGGACTTCGGAACACACTCTTTTCGTATTGGAGCTGCCACGGAGGCAGCTAGGCTGGGGTTGCCCGACGCGGCAGTAAAGCGCATCTGGAGGTGGGATTCGGAGCGTTTTCGGTCCTATGTAAGGCCAAATGCAGTGGTGTAATGGTGTTGCTTTCTACTTTCAGGGGAACAGAAGCAACTATGGATTGTGGGCCATTCAAACGTGTACTGGGCCCACAGGTTAGCCGCAGTTACCGAGGAAAAGGCACAACTGGGCTTTCCTGTCACGGACTTGCGCGTACGGTGGTGTGGTATTCGGGGTCTGCGATGGGCGCAGCTCGACGGTCTCCTGGATACTTACGTGCAGCGTTACGGTCAGCCCAGTGTGATACTAATACATGCCGGCGGGAATGATTTGGGGACGGTTCCTATGAGACGGATGCTGAAAGTTATGAGACGAGACGTTGAGAAGTGGGTAAAGAAGTTCCCTGGCACGTTCCTTATCTGGTCGGAGATGATTAAGAGGAGATCGTGGCGTAACGCACGTGACCCAGTATGTTTGGACAAGGCTAGACAAAAGATCAACCAGCAGATCGCGAGTTTTGTGAGGAAACAGGGTTTTGTTGCCATCCGGTATAAGGAGTTCGAACCGGTCGGTGCTGATGATTTTTTCGCGAAAGATAAGGTTCATCTTACGGAAATAGGGTACAAGTTGATGATGTTGGAATTTAGGGAGAGTGTTTTACGGGCTTTGGCTTTAATGTTCAGCAGGGGGGGATCGCAGCCCGTGGCGGGAGGTGAGTTGCCCGGCCCACTGGCCTAAGGGGGCGATGGCCCCACCTTACAGGGCGTGCTTAAAGATAAGCATTGGGGCTTTGGGCAGGGCTCAAAGCGTGAGGTCACTGTTCGTGGCCGGGCTCCTCCCCCGGAAAGAAAGGACTAAATTAGTCATTTAAATAAGTTATGGTTGTTGTTTACATTGTTCTAAATAAAGCTGTGGCCCGTTGTTTCTCCCAACTCCAGTTGTTGTGTCCGTTATTTCATTACCTAGCCTAAATGGATCATGCATGGGTCATGACTTAATTGCTGACACATAGAGTACTACTAGGCAATATTGTTTTATAGAAAGAAGTAGAAAATAGCCATATCATCTAATATCATCTATCAGTCAGGTTTACCCTTGAGTACTGTTACTGTGCTTTTAGTAAGTATAATCTCTATCTCAACTTCCTATACATAATAGTAATTATATGTCAACTAGTTGTTTGCCCGCCATACATGACGGGATATTATTTTTCCCCCCACTCCCCTTGCCCTGTATCTCTTTCCCCCTCTCCCTACCCTGTGTCTCTTTCTGCCCCCTTTCCCTCCCCTATGTCTCACCCTCTCCCTCCCTTGTGTTTCTTTCTCCCCCTCTCCCTCCCCTCTGACTCTTTCCCCCTTCTCCCTCCCCTATGTCTCCCCCCATTCCATCCCCTGTGTCTCTCTCCCACTATCTCCCACTATCCCTCCCCTGTGTCTCTCCCCCCTCTCCCCTCCCCTGTGTTCCCTCTCCACTGTGTCTTCCTCCCCTTCCCTCTTCTTCCCCCTCTCCCCTGTGTCTTCCTCCCCCTCCCTCTTCCTCCCTCCCCCTCCCTCTTTCCCCTTCCTCCCACTCTCCCCTTTCCTCCCCCCTCTTTCTCCCTCTCTTCCCTCCCTCTTCCTCCCCCTCTCCCCTGTGTCTCCCACCCCCCTGTCTCTCCCGCCCCCCCCTCCCCTCCGTTTTCCACCCTGCTCCCGTTTTCCAATCCAGGTCAATATTGCTGCGAGCTGCACATGCGCAGCCCTGCTGCAAAATGTGCGCGCACTATGTGCGTGTACTCCCTGCCACTGCCGCAAGCTGCTCAGCGTCTGTAGGAAGTAAGTGTGTACGCTCCCATGTGCGTTACACACTTACAACAATTATATTATTGATATTTCACTACTAAGCATGAGCCCTTCTGGTTAAATGATTTGAACTAGGAATCAGTGGAAGGTCTAGATTTTTAGGGGTGCTGAACAGCCATTTGTTGTGTCATTCAGTTGTGTCCAACTCTCTGTGACCTCATAGACCTCAACATACCGGCACATCTTTATGTCCATGGTCATGCAGATCCACTAGGTTTACTTGGCAGAGATACTGGGGTGAGTTGCAGTTCCAGTTCTCCAGTGGGCCACAGCATACAGCTCCTGGTATTCCTAGGTGGTCTCCCATCCAAGTACTGACCAGGCCCAACCATGCTTGGCTTCAGGGTGGTGTGATCTCTTGGTTCCTTGAATGGAATCTGACCCAAATGCAGCAGTGAAAGCACCAAATCCTAACCACTGGACCACCAGGGAACAGCTGTTAGTTGTTCACAATTAAAAGGCTTTCATGTTTCAACAGACATCAGTCCATGAAAATGACATATCTTACTTGGTCTTAAAATACCACATTTCCTTTGATAATGGGTAAATGTCCAACCCGTAGCACTTTAAATGTACATATACACACACTACTGTACTTTTATTAACAGTGAAAGTGATGTTAGGCCTTATAATTAATAGCACAACACCCACCTGCCCACATTTCCCATGTGGCAATATTATTCCTTACCCATTTTCCAATGAGGCGATATGTCCTATCTATCTCTCTATCTATATATAGAAAGAGAGAGTTAAAGATACACTTAGACACATCGAGAGTTGGAGAGAGCTATAGATATACACACAAACATCTATATATATATATATATATATATATATATATATATAGTCACATTATTACGATCATTGCCTACATTTGATATCAGCTGGCGTGGGTATATAAGGTGACACATAGGCATTCTGCCAACATATTAACCATTGCTGTCATGGGTTAAACGTGCAATGTAGCCAATGCTGAAAGGAGATGATCATTTGCTTTCAAGCCAAAGGCAGCAGTATTTCTGAAAAAAGCAAAGTCCTTGAACTGATGCTGGTCACTGCACCCATGCTGAAGAGGGTTCATTGTCAAAAACGGCTTCAATTTACATGACAGTACCAAAACTGGACCTCTTCTGATTGGCAAAGGGTTGCCTTCTCTGATGAGCAATTTTTTCTGCTCCATCAACTGGACGTACATTGGAATGTCGGGAGCGAAAACCTCAAAGAACAAACACTATGCAACCATTGTTGGAAGAACACAAGCTGGTGGGGGCATCATTATGGTCTGGGGAATGTTTTCTTGGCATTGTCTGGGTCCACTCATATCTCTTGAAGGCACGCTCAACCGAGAGGGTTTTCTATCCATCCAGATCAGGTTCACCTATACATTTCCTGAAACTGATGGGATCTTCCAGCAGGACGATGATACATGTCATATGGCCAGAATTGTCCGGGAGTGGTTGGAGGGGCATGATGAAGACTTCCAAGTACTTCCCTGGCCTCCAAATTCTCCGGACTTGAACCTCATTAAGCACCTGTGGGACCACCTTGATCTCCATGTTCTCTGTAAGGATCCTCTACTACTCACCCTTCAGCAGCTGTCGGATGCACTGCAGTCTGCATAGCTCCAAATACCATTGCCAACATCTTATTGACTCATTATCACGCCGTCTAGCTGCTGTCAGTGATACAAACAGCAGTTATTTAGGAAATTAGCTGGTGGTCATAATAATGTGACTTGGCTGTATATTTATAAATAAACAAACCATATAATCTGGGGGGATTTGTCTCTCCTAAACCCCTCTCCCCCCAGTTCCTACTCCCCTGTACGACGGTATATTTATATAAATGTATATCAATCTAAATGTATGTGTGTTTGCCTGTATATATATATAAATATATAAATCAAAAAAAACAATACATGTTTGTATTTAAATATGCATGTCAAAAAATAAGTTAATAAACTTATTTTCTGCTCAGAATCTCAGGAAATACAGTGTTTACACCGCACTCTGAGAAACTGGACAGGGTCATGCAGATGAGCCCAAAAATCTTTTCCAATAATGGCTCCTTTATAGTACTGTATATGCACAGCACAGGATTAAAACAGTATTGTCTGTGGATAGCTTACCTGACTCATGCAAATCCATCCTGAGATGTTCTCAAAAGCTGTGTTATAATGGCAGGCATATGCTTGACCCATGCATGATCCATTTAGGCTAAGATGATGAATAACGGACACGATGACTGAAATGGGAGAACAACGGGCCACAGCTTTATTTATAAACAATTGTATATAACAACACATAACTTTATTTACACAAAATACGCTAATACTTTTTCCGGGGGAGGAGCCCGGCCACGGACAGTGACCTCGCGCTTTGGGCCCTGCCCAAAGCCCCAATGCTTACATTAAGCACGCCCTGTGAGGTAGGGCCAACGCCCACTAAGGCCAGTGGGCCGGGCAACTCACCTCCCGCCAAGCCAGAAACATAGCAAAATACACAAAATTTGGTCTGGATAAATCTGTCTTGATTTATCCAGACTGACCAGGTCACGCGCGTTACGCCAGGATCTTCTTTTTATCATCTCTGACCAAATAAAAAACGTACCCGGGAACTTCTTCATCCATTTTTCGACGTCTCTTTTCATGACCTTTAGCATCCTCCTCATGGGCCTCATGGGCACCGTTCCCAGATCTTTCCCGCCGGCATGAATCAATATAACGCTGGGCTGACCATAACGCTGTGCATATGTGTCCAACAGCCCATCCAACTGCGCCTATCGCAGACCACGAATCCCGCACCACCAAACGTGCAAGTGCGTAACAGGAAAGCCCAGTTGTGTCTTTCCTTCCATAACTGCGGCTAACCTGTGGGCACAGTACACGTACGAATGGCCCACGATCCACAGTTGCTTCTGTCCACCTGAAAGCAGAAAGCAACATCCATTAGACCACTGCCCTCGGCCTCACGTAGGAACGAAAGCGTTTAGACTCCCATCTACCGATGCGCTTTACTGCAGCGTCGGGCTTACCTAGCCTGGCTGCCTCCGTGGCTGCCCCAATACGGAAAGAGTGTGTCCCAATCTCTGACTGATCTAGCCCGAGACGCTGCAATGCGCTTTTTAACACTTTTTTGAATTGATAATGGGATAACGCCGTCCCAGGTCGCTGCGTAAGGTACGCCTCTGTACAAGCATAGGGGCAACACTCCGTGCCAACCTGATGCAGAACCACCTCTTTTCCTTTTCCCACTTGGTCGGTCTTAGATTTCCATAACCATATCACTACCGTGCCTTCCTTCAGGCAGGTATCCACCACTTGCAGTCCCACCAGAACCGTGTCTACTGTTCTCGACTAACTCCCCTATCCTAAACGCTCCGAAGAACGCCAGGGAAAAAGCCGTACGGAAAAGTAGAGATTCAAAGGGGGTTCTGCAAACCACCACCAACACCTGAGCCATTCTCAGTAACAAAGAAAAGGTAATCGGCCGCCTGTTATCCGACCTGCGATCACGGTTGAACATTCCGCGCACCACCTTGCGCACTAGAAACTCCTTTGTAAGGTCCCTCTGCCCGTCAAGCTTAAACATGAAAGCCAGCGCCGTGACCTGTCTCCCTACTACGGCTCTTGTTTCGCCTTGCACGGTGCACCGCAGCAGGTACCAAAGCAGGATCCCATGGTCTTATCTTCCGTCGTAGTACCACCGGCCATTGCCACTAGGCCATCCCATTTTGCCCACACGCGTCTGTACGCGGTCCATGTTGCCGGGGCAACAGACTGTCTAACGAGTCTCATCACCTGGCAGCTCCAAGCTCCCAGAGCTCAGCGGGAATACATTCCCCCAGGGCATTCGCCTGAGAGGCCAAAGCCCGGAAACGCTTCTCCTGAAACCGAGAAAGGGCATACGCAAACCCGTTCTCTACCACTGGAACGTGTCTCGCCTGGAACCATATGTTCAGACAGAGACAGCATCGTTCAAGATGACGGAGTAATCGTACTACCGGTATGGATGTTGCTGTGATGTTATTTACGGCGTCCACCACCCCTATCTCATCCGAGTGGAATATGACTCGCCGGTCCCTGAAAGCCGGACCCCAGATGTGTACTGCTGCCACAATAGGGAATAACTCGAGGAATGTAAGGGTCTTTATCAAACCTGCTACTACCCATTCCTCCGGCCAGACCGCGGCGCACCATTTCCCCTGGAGATATGCCCCGCAGCCATCCGGTCCAGATCCATCCGTGTAAAGCTCTAACTCTGCGTTGGTGGCGCGCTTCTTTTGAAGAAGCGCCTGGCCATTAAACTCGGCAAGGAAAACTACCCATACCCTTGCGTCGTCCCGCATGGCCCTAAAAACATTAATAAAATTATGCGGTTTCGCAATGCCTGCGGTAGCGAGTGACATCCTTCTGCAGAATATCCTCCCCATGGGGATAATCCTGCATGCAAAGTTTAACTTCCCTAAGATAGATTGCAACCGTCACAGGGACACCCTAAGCGCGCCTTACAGCGCACTGAGCTCCGCTCGCATGTCTACCACATTTTCCCAGGGAAGACTGCACTCCATTGTCGTGGAGTCGATCCGAATCCCCAGAAAGGTCATCTTATTCGCGGTTTTGTTATGGGCCAGTGGTACCCAGAAATCTTGACAGATTCCGGTGAAAACCTCCAGCATGAATCGGCAAGCGTCGTTGCCAGCTGGACCGACGAACAAGAAATTATCGAGGTAGTGCGTATTGCTCCTGTACCCTGCTTCCAGATTCGCAACCCATTGCAAGAATTTGCTGAAAGCCTCGAAGTAAGCACACGAGATTGAGCACCCCATGGGTAGGCATAGGTCGACGAAATAGCTGCCATCGATGAAACATCCTAGCAGCCGGTGGCTCGATGGATGGACCGGCAGCAACCTGAATGCTGCTTTTATGTCCACTTTCGCCATGAGCGCCCCGGCGCCCACCTGCCTGACCATCTCGACCGCCCGGTCGCAGGATTCATAAGACACAGTAGCCTGGTTTTTTGATATACCGTTGTTTACTGACCGGCCTCTGGGATAGGAAAGGTGCTGAATTAGTCAAAATTTTCCTTTCTCCTTCTTGGGGACAACCCCGAGCGGAGAGACAATCAAATCCTGAATAGGAGAGGATGCAAATGGCCCCGTCATCCTGCCCAGTTTGACCTCGTTCAGAACTTTGGTTTCCGCTACCCCTGGGAATTCTCTAGCCAACCGCAAGTTTGGGACCAAGAGACCCTAAATATCTATGACACATGGAATTCGGAAGCCCTCCCTGAACCCTTCTTCCAGGAGGCGTGCGGCTTTAGCGTTGCCCGCCACTCTACCGTAGTGTTTTAGCCACGGCAGCATGGCGAGGAGGTGTATGGGCGTCCTGCCCTTTTGCAGGAGGCTCTCCACCTCTACTGCCATCTTTTGCTCTGCCGCATCTGGCAAGGGGATGCTCCCCCCGCAGGTAGAACATGCGTGCTTGAACCTGCAATTCGGGGCCCATCTACAGACCCCCTCGTTGTATGCGAAACAGGTCGTGAGACCCGTTCCCGCGGTAGGGGTGGGGCCCTTTGCTCCACCGGACCCGCTCTGAAAGGGTGGCGTGACTCGCATCGGTGTCATAATGTTCAACCAGTATGCCACCGCTTTGTCACTCCACGCCATGGTTGGCCTGGAGGCCAAGTACTGACGGAATTCCTCCATGCCCCCATAGACTTTGTGGGCATTACGAATTTCGTCTATGTAAACGAACAAATCCGAACTCTGTTTAGGGTGTCGCTCACATAGAACACAGGCCCAGATGGAGAAGGCTTGAAGCCAGGTATTGAACGTCCTTGGCAGCCTCCTAAAGGACTTCCAATGATCATCTCCCTCCCTGAGGCCCCTCTCGCCCACTTCCAGTTGTCTTGACATGAGGAGAAGGGAGAACAATTCTACGAATTCTCTCCTCCAGATCTTTTCCTTAGCCTCTTGGGTAAGATGCGCACCTAAGATATCCAACGAGCACAAGACTATGGGTCTCATGGCTGCGTCGGTAACCCCTGCATTGGTACTGCCAGCTACGGCACCTGGGACCCCCACCGGCTTGGGTGACCCGACGGTCCCTATGGCCGTGGCCGGAGCTGCCTGCAACGCCGCCCCACTAGTGGATGGCTGGGACCATGCGCTCTTCGCTAGCCCCCTATCCACGAGCCCATTTCTTGCTCACTGACTGTAATGTTGTGTGTAGCTAACAGGGTCTTGAGAGACCCAAAAAACCCAGCCTTTGTGTGCGGGAGTTCTCTTTCTCCCTTTTCTGCTGCGCAACCCAACATTGTGCGCTCACCTACTTCCGGAAGCCTCGGAGTGGAAACAGCCAACGGGGTATCCCTGCATCTTTCCTGATGCTCAGGGGACTCTGACCGTCTGGCCCTCCGCGGGCTCCTCCTCTCTGATCCAGTGCAGGCACAGTTGCACCGGCAGGATCTCCTGCTTCTCGATCTGGATCTCCTTCCGGACCTGTGGGTGCAAGAGGAACAGTCACTAGCTCTCCGTGACCTGCATGCCCGTGCCCATACCATCCCCTCCTCCCCTGAGGAGTGGTCCTGGTCACCTATGCTTGCGCGACTGGAGTAAGCTAGCGCCGCAGCCTCTGCCGCCCCCCGTAGGGTTTCCCCTGAGACTTCATTAGGCGTTGTAAGGTCTGACTGTTGGTCGGTCTTAGCCCCCTTTTGCTGTGGCCTAACAGTCTCGCCCTCAGTCTCAGGGTGTGTGTGAATAGCAGTGGACTGTACCTGCTTGTAGCCTTCCTAGCTCGAGTGGGGCGCGCCGGCCTCGCCACTGCCGCTGTTACTGGCACGTCATCGATTATGACCATGCTGTCCTGGCTATTCATTTCGATGATCACTCTGTCCCGTCTCTCTCTTGCCGTCTCCATGTTCGGCTCACTGCCTAGTGTGCTCCCTGTAAAGTACTAGAAACGCTGTTAGTACGTTAAGTTAAGTCCTAGGGACCGCATGGTCGGCGCAATGAGCGTCTGTAGGAGCTTTTTTAGGGCTACCGGCTTTTTTCTTACCCCCTGCACCCACTTTACGGGGTGGTAACGGGGTGTTTCTCGACCTTTGTTCTAGGCCATCACCTTCACTGCCCGTGGGCCTGGCGCTCACCTGTCTGAGGGGTATGGGGTCCTGGCTGCCCTGACCCGTAGCCCCCTCCTCTCTCATGACTCTGCCTACTGATGGATGGGGGTCTGCTAGCCTTACACTGATGGGATGGGAATATGTCCCCCTGGCACCTCCAGTATTGACCAGGCCACCAACCACCGCAGGCTGTTCCTGTTCAATGTGCTGAGGGCCAAGCACAGAAGGCATGGGGGGTCCCAGCCTGTCCTGCACCCACCTGACCCCTTGGCTTAGTGCACGGGTCCTGACCTCAGCCAGTAAGGCCTCTATGTCTTCTGCATCCATGGTATACAGGCACACAAAGGAGACAACCACAAGACAGCACAGAACAGTGAAAGAAGCTACACACTACACACACCCACAGCACAGGAAAAGACAGGGACAAACAAGACAAAACGGGGAAAAAACGCACACAAAGAAGAAGCATACAGAGCCTAAAACGTATGCCCCTTATGTGCTAGTAAGCTGGGGACCAATCTCAGTATGTAACCTCCTACTTGTACTCTATTGCTGCAGGACCTCAGACCTCCGTCCTTTTCAGTCGGGAGACCGCGTTGCTGTGCCAAACAACGCGACACGCCCCGACACAGCTGATTGGCTGGCGGCCTCACAGGCTCCGCTGGGTCACGCGACGCTACGTGCTGACCCAGGAAGCCTGTACAGCCTCCGCGTCAGACAGTAAGTGAGCCACGCTTAAAACCGCCTAGGTTTGTTACCAAGTAAAATATGCAGTTTGCCTATTACGTGTAGCAATTCAAATGTAAAAAAAACACATACACACAGCAACCTTGACCCTATAGGTGACAGACTTATTCTATATACTATGTATGTCATATACATACAGGAAATACAGTATGTATTATTTAATTTGAGTGAGTGCTTGTCATATGGAGGGAGGTATGTTTGCAAGTGATATCAGAATTATTCTGTGAGATGTTGGCAGGCAGCACAGTTGGTGCATATTCCAATGGGCACTTAGGTATTACAGTGCCATCACTGAGCTTATACCTTATGCTTCCGCTATACAAAAGACAATCATCACATTAAAGGTAAATAGAACATTGATAATAGATCCCCAGTGGACAGGTTAATGAAATCTAATAAATCCACTATTTCACATCAACCACTGGGATCAATGCATTAAAAAAATATAATGTATTGCTTTGAATAATGTGGCCCCCTTAATAAAGCGCCCTAGGAGGTGGCTTAGTCTGCGTAACTACATTGCTATATATGCTGTAATCTAAAGTAGAGTAAACAACTTTGCAATATGGTAGATTTGAAAATTAAAATTTTAAGACTGTATTATTTTTTTTTTTTCTAAAAGTCAAATATTGTTAATTTTCAATACTTTAAATATTATTACCTCCTTTAGAGGTTTACATAAGAGAGTATTCAAATTATCACCTTTCCAGCCAAGCACAGTGGTCAAACTGAATATCAGTTGGTTTTGTTTGAATATACAAAAAGGCAAAGAGAACAGAAATATTTATTTTACACTCATTACACATTACACAATTTATTGAAGGAGAGCCAATGTACTAAAGCAAAATAAGAAAAAACAAACACTTTTAAGATACTTTTTTTATTAGTGTAAATAAGAATTCGTAGTCTACATATTGTTCACTCTTATGTCGTTATAAAAGTGAGAATACTGACTTCTAAGACCTTCAAAAGTTATATCCTGGGATTGGGACTGATCGCCATCATTAGTAATTGTCTGATAAATTTCTTTCATTCTAAAGGACCTCAGGGCAGGAGTAAACATTTACCATAGCTTCCTTGTTTGGCAGCTTTATGATAAAGTTACATCATTTTAAAACATTTTATTTTTAAAAATAACTTTAATAAAATTATCCTTTATTCAATTTCACACATTCAATTGCATTACTTATTTCAGCACAGTTTGAAACACATCACAGTAACGATCTCCTAAAAGCATGTTGAAATATTTTTTTTTATTTTTGAGATACATGCTTTTTTTCACTGAGATATCAAATAAAATCATGTCTGTGTTTACATGAGTCACTGACTGCCCCCAACTCTGTGTAGTGAGCAAAAGAAAACAAAAGGTTAAATCCATCTGTGCAGAGTATGAAATGCTGGAATCACCTAAACAGGTCAGTTATGGGTTAATTTTTCATTGCATTCCTGAATGCAGGGGCAAAATGCTATCAATCACTGCCTTCACTGCATGGCTCATCAGTCTTTGTTATGTAAACACACTTAAAACTTTCAAATCTTTAATCTTGTGCTGTTTTGCATCATGAAGAACACTTACAGTGAGGTAAATGGCCCTTTAAGAATCAACCTAATTCACTTATATTGTAGCACTGCCTATGTCTAGACCCTTCCAATAGATGAGACTATTAATCTGTATAAAGGATTCTTTCACGGTACAGCTTTCTAGTGTCACATCAGGTAAACCCAATTGTCATCTACACTCTTAGTATAATGTTGATCATGATGTTGACCTAAGTCAGCTAATAGCAAAATACATTCTTTTATAAAGCTGTGTTTTTATAAGTCATTAGTTTCTAAAGTTGTTATGAAAGAATATTCCGAACAGGACCCAGACTTTTAAGGGCCTGTTTAATCAGAAATAATAACAAAAATACAATATACAAGAATGTTTCCACATTAGTAACAAAGCCTCTGTAGAAATTATATTTACAGAATTCTTTAGTCTCATTACACTGTGGTAGGCCTCATTATACAGTATAGGATGTTCAGTCTCAGAAGTGGTGGCTCTATTCTTTGTTAAGAAGCAAAATAACTTTCCTGGCACAATCTTTGAAGAGGATGAGTTATTTTCCAGAGCCAGCTCCTCTGAGATTGTATTGTTCACTGTATCTTATTTTTATATTCTATTGTAAACTCTTGTAAAGAAAGTCATAACATCCAATGCCATGGTTCTAGTGACTCACTGGTAATGCACATCAAATGTGTTCTTCATCGTACTGATGAAGCTGTATTTCTTCCACAGTGAGTAATGACATTACAAGCTGCTATCTTCATAATAAACAACAACAATATAACTGGGATTGAGATAGACACAGTGGAGGCTGGTGAATTTATAACGTGGGGCACCAGACTCTGACCTTTCCCTCCCCTTTTATTGACTCATGCATAGGCTACTGTGTAGGCTCGGCCCACTGATACAGACTACACCCCCTGGGGGAAGCCCCAGTACCCCCCTCATCCATCCTTATCCCCATGATTCCCCTTTAAACCTGCTATTTCGATAGGAACCCTGTGAGACCCAACAAGGCCACAAGCATTGTCCACAGGACCCAGGGAGACCCCCAGCCAAGCCAGCAGGGGCCTGGGAGACTCCTGTAACCTTTCTAGGCTTGCGAGGGTGCCTTTAAGCCCTCCAGGCCTTGTCAAAAATGTAATGGCCATTAACCCCATGGGGAATCCTGTGGACCCCCATGAGGTGACTAAAAAACTAAGTTTAATCCCTACATCATGAGGGTCCAAAGGGATCCCCAATGCATCACTAAAAGTGGGAAGAACTTAAATGCAGGAGTATATTCAACTCTGAAGCTCCTATTCTTATAGCTGCAGACTCTCCCCTTGATTCTGGTTCTGGTCCACCTGACATTGCTGCAGACCAGAAAGCATGTGATAACTTTGTCAGAATTCTATTCACATGTGCTCTGGTCTGGGAACATTTAGCTAGCCACAATAAATAAATAAATGCTGCAGTGACAGATATCCTGTGCTGACATTTAAAGTGACCGGTGTAAAAATCACTCATAATATATATATATATATATATATATATATACTTTGAGAGGTCTGCTGTCCATTTGCCCAACTGCACCAGCCCAGTGGCCAATCTAAAAAATGGAGGGCCCTGGCGCAATAATTTTTTTTTTAGGGTTGGAGGCATTTACAGCAAACTAGACAAAGCATACACGCTGCACACATATATAGCTGCTTGACCCATGCATGATCCATTCAGGCTAGTTGATGGAATAACTGACACGACAACTGTGAGGTGGGGCCATCGCCCCCTTAGGCCAGTGGGCCGGGCAACTCACCTCCCGCCGCACAGACATAAATTAACAAAACACAACATACAATAGCCACTTCTCCGAATTCTTTAACCAAAAATATATATATTAATTTCAATATTTCTTATTTATATTATATATATTATATATACTTTTTTTTTTTTTTTTTTTTAAAGAATAAACCATAACATCTGTTAACAACAAAATACAGGGTGGGTGGGTGGGATTCCAGTCGGGAGACCGCGCTGCTGTGTTCAATGGCGCGAAACGGGCTTCCGACACGCCCCCCGACGCTCCTGATTGGCTAATAGCCTCACAGGCTCCGCTGGGTCACGTGACGCTACAGGCTGACCCAGGGAGCCTGTGCAGCCTCCGCGTCGTTCATGACCCATGCATGATCCATTCAGGCTAGTTGATGGAATAACTGACACGACAACTTGAGTTGGGAGAAACAACGGGCCACAGCTTTATTTTGACACAATGTAAACAAACAACCGTAACTTATTTAGATGACTAATTTAGTCCTTTCCTTCCGGGGGAGGAGCCCGGCCACGAACAGTGACCTCACGCTTTGAGCCCTGCCCAAAGCCCCAATGCTTATCTTTAAGCACGCCCTGTGAGGTGGGGCCATCGCCCCCTTAGGCCAGTGGGCCGGGCAACTCACCTCCCGCCACGGAGCATGCGAGGGACGCCTCCCGAGGCTGCGATCCCCCCTGCTAGCCATTAAAGCCAAGGCCCGCAAAACACTCTCCCTAAACTCGAACATCATCAACTCATACCCTATTTCCGTAAGATGAACCTTATCCTTTGCGAAAAAATCATCTGCGCAGACCGGTTCAAAATCTTTATACCGGATGGCAGAGAAACCTTGTTTTCTCACAAAGCTCGCAATCTGCTGGTTTATCTTCTGTCTAGCCTTATCTAAGCATACTGGGTCGCGCGCGTTACGCCATGATCTTCTCTTAATCATCTCAGACCAGATAAGGAACGTGCCAGTGAACTTCTTCACCCATTTCTCGATGTCTCGTCTCATCACCTTTAGCATTCGTCTCATGGGAACTGTCCCCAAATCGTTCCCGCCGGCATGAAGAATGATAACACTGGGCTGACCGTAACGCTGCGCTTACGTTTCCAAGAGGCCGTCGAGCTGCGCCCATTGCAGACCCCGAATGCCACACCACCTTACGCGTAAGTCCGTAACAGGAAAGCCCAGTTGTGCCTTTTCTTCGGTAACTGCGGCTAACCTATGGGCCCAGTACACGTAGGAATGGCCCACAATCCATTGTTGCTTCTGTTCCCCTGAAAGTAGAAAGCAACACCATTAAACCACTGCATTTGGCCGTACATAGGAACGAAAACGGTCTGAGTCCCACCTCCCGATGCGCTTACTGTCGCGTCGGGCAACCCCAACCTAGCCGCTTCAGTGGCAGCTCCAATCCGAAAGGAGTGTGTCCCAAAGTCGGACTGCTTGAAACCGAGCCGATGCAGTGCGCTTTTTAAAACTCTTTTAAACTGATACATAGACAGTGCCGTTCCATCGGCGTGGACCAGCAGCGAACACCGTCCCACCGGTCGCTGCTTAAGGTACTCCACTACACATGCATATGGGCAACACTCTGTGCCAACCTGATGCAGAACCACTTCTCTTCCTTTACCCACTTGGTCGGTCTTTGACCTCCGCAACCACAATACCACCGTACCTTCCCTGAGGCAGGTATCCACCAATTGCAGACCCCCCGAACCTTGTCTACTGTTTGCGACTAACTCCCCTATCCTAAACGCTCCGAAGAACGCCAGGGAAAAAGCCGTTCAGAAAAGTAGAGATTCAAAGGGATCCCTGCAAACCACCACCAATTCCTGAGCCAATCTCAGCAACAGCGCAAATGTTATTGGCCGCCTACTATCTGGCCTTTGCGCACCGCTGAACATTCCGCGCACCACCTTGCGCACTAGAAACTCCTTAGTAAGGTCCCTCTGCCCAGCAAGCTTAAACATAAAAGCAAGCGCCGTGACCTGTCTCCCTATTACGGGTTTTGATTCGCCTTGCTCGGCGCACCGCAGCAGGTACCAAAGCAAGATCCCTACGCTCTTGTCCTCCGTCGTGGCACCACCTGCCAGTGCCACTAGGCTATCCCATTTAGCCCACACGCGTCTATAAGCGTTCCACGTCGCTGGGGCAACAGACTGTCTCACGAGTCTCGTTACCTGACAGCTCCAATCTCCCAGAGCTCCTCGGGATGAGCTCCCCCAGGGCGTTCGCACGAGGAGCCAGCGCCCTGAAACGATCCTCCTGAAACCGAGAGAGGGCGTAAGCAATTCCGTTATTCACATTTGTCACGTGTCTTGCTTGAAACCATATGTTCAAGCGAAGGCAACATAGCACAAGATGCCTGAGCAATCTAATCACTGGTACGGATGCCGCCGTGATGTTGTTCACGGCTTCAACCAACCCCTTATTACCCGAATGGAAAATGACTCGCCTGTCCCTGAAACAAGGACCCCATAAGTGCACTGCTACCACCATAGGAAACAGCTCCAGGAATGTAGGGTTCAGCAGTAAACCCGCCTCTTCCCATTCCTCCGGCCATGCCGCAGCGCACCATCTCCCTTGGAGATACGCCCCACAACCGATCGGTCCAGAACCATCGGGTTGAAGGTCTAGCTCTGCGCTGGTGGTGCCCTCCTTTTGAAGGACCACCCGCCCGTTAAAGTCTGCAAGGAACATCGCCCATACCTCTGCATCGTCACGCATGGCCCTAGAGACTGTTAGGAAATGATGCGGCTTCGCAATCCCTACCGTAGCCAGCGACATCCGTCTACAGAATATCCGCCCCATGGGGATAATTCTGCACGCGAAATTCAACTTCCCCAATATTGATTGCAGCCGCCGCAGGGTCACCCTCCGTGCGCCCCGCAGCGCCGTAATCTCAGCTTGCATGTCCTCCACCTTCTCTAAGGGAAGACTGCACTCCATTTTGCAGGAGTCAATCCGAATCCCTAGAAAAGTCAATTGTTCCGTAGGGCCCTCCGTCTTGTCATGGGCCAGTGGTACCCCGAATTCTGTACAGATTTCGGTGAACACCTCCAGCATAAAACGGCAAGCGTCGTTTATCGCTGGGCCAACAAAAAGGAAGTCATCCAGGTAATGGGTAACACTCTTGTACCCCGCCTCGATGCTCACAACCCATTGTAAAACTTTGCTGAAGGCCTCGAAGTAAGCACAGGATATCGAGCATCCCATGGGTAAACATAAGTCGACGAAGTAACTTCCGTCTACGAAGCACCCCAGCAACCGATGGCTTGTCGGGTGCACGGGGAGCAATCTGAATGCTGCCTCGATGTCCACTTTTGCCATAAGGGCCCCCTGGCCCTCCCTCCTCACCAGATCGACCGCCCGGTCAAATGACTCGTAAGACACAGTAGCCTGGTCTTTTGATATGCCATCGTTTACCGAACGGCCTCTGGGGTAGGAGAGATGCTGGATCAATCTAAATTTACCCTTCTCCTTCTTGGGGACCACCCCAAGAGGAGTCACAACTAAACCCTGGATGGGCGGGGCCGCAAATGGCCCGGCCATCCTCCCCAATTTTACCTCATTAAGCACCTTAGCTTTGGCTACCCCTGGGAAATCCCTAGCCGACTTCAGGTTTGGGACAAGAAAACCTTGAATGTCGACCCCACATGGAATCCGGAATCCTTCTCGGAACCCGTCCTCCAATAGGCGCGCCGCTTCGGCGGTGCCTGCCAATTTACCGTAGCGCTTTAGCCACGGCAGCATGGCGGGGAGGCGTATGGGCGTCTTGCCCCTTTGCAGGAGGTTCGCCCCTGCCTCCCTCTCTGGGTCTACCGCATCTAGACAGGGGGTGTTCACCTCCGCAGTTTGAGCATGCATGCTTAAACCTGCAGTTAGGCGCCCATCTGCAGACCCCCTCGTTGTACGAAAAACAGGTCTTAAGACCTGCTCCTGAAGCGTGGGTGGGGCCCTTAGCTCCACCGGCCCCGCTCCGAAAGGGCGTTGTGACTCTCATGGGTGTCATGATGTTTAGCCAATACGCCACCGCTTTGTCGCTCCACGCCATACTTGGCCTTGAGGCCAAGTATTGCCGGAATTCCTCATCGTACCGCCACCAGGCTGTACCCCCATAAACCTTGTGAGCATTCCGAATTTCGTCTATGTAGACGAACAATCCCGAACTCTGTTCAGGATGCCACTCACACAGTACGCAAGCCCAAATAGAAAATGCTTGCAGCCAGGTATCAAACGTCCTGGGTAGCCTAGCAAAGGATTTCCCCTCCCTGGGGCCCCTCTCGGCCAGGTCTGTTTGCCTAGACATAGGGAGAAGGGAAAACAACTCTATAAATTCCCTCCTCCAGATCTTTTCCTTTACATCCTGTGGAAGGTGTGCACCTAAATTATCCAACGAGCAGAGGACTATAGGCCTCATGGCTGCGTCGGTAACCCCCACAGTGTTATTCCCAACTGCTGCTATTGCGCTGCCTACCGGCTCGGGCGCGCGCAAGCTAGCTAGCGCCTCGCTCGCGCTCGCTGGCGCCACTACCGCTGCTGGCTGGGACCATGCACCCTTTGCTAGCCCCCCTATCCACGCTCCCATTTCGCGCTCGCTAACTGCAATGTTATGCGCAGCTAATAGAGTCCTTAATGACCCAATAAAACCACCCTTGTCTGCTGCGCAGCTCAATTCTGAGCGCTCACCTGCTTCTGGAAGCTTTGGAGTAGATACGGCCAACGGAGTATCCCCGCGTCTCTCCTGACGCTCCGGGGACTCTGACCGTCTGGCCCTCGGCGGGCTTCTCCTTTCAGATCCAGTGCAAGCACAGCTGCACCGACAAGATCTTCTGCTTCTAGACCTGGATCTCCTTCTGGATCTGTGGGTACAAGAAGAACAGTCACTAGCTCTCCGCGACCTGCATGCCCGCGCCCATACCGCCCTTTCCTCGTCTGAGGAAGGGTCCTGGTCAGCTAAGCTTGCGCGACTGGAGTAGGCTAGCACTGCCTCCGCCGCCCCCTGTAGGGGGTCCCCTGAGACTTCCTCGGGCGTTGGAATATCCAGCTGTTGGTCGGTCTTAGACCCTTTGCGCTGTGGCCTAACCGTATCGCCCTCAGTCTCTACTCTGCTACGCCTTAGCGGTGTGTGCGTAAATAGCAGCGGACTGTACCTGCTCGTAGCCTTCTTAGCTCGAGTGGGGCGTCCTAGCCTCGCCACTGCCGCTGTCACAGGCATGTCATCAATCATGACCATGCTGTCTTGGCTATTCATCTCTCTGATGACCCCATCTCTTCTCTCTCTCGTCGTCGCCATGCTCCTCTCGCTGCCAGTTGGGCGTCCCTGTAAAGTACCAGAAGCACTGTTAATGAGGGAAACCCCAGGGACCGTCTGCTTGGCACCGTGAGGGCCTGTAGGAGCCTTTTTAGGACTCCCGGCTTTTCTCTTACCCCCTGCACCCCCCTTACGGGGTGTTAGAGGGGTGTTTCGCGACCTTTGTCGCGGCCTAGGACCTTTAGGCAAGTTGGCAGGTGGTGGCCGGATTGCTAGGCCCTCACCCCCACCGCCCGTGATCCTGGCGCTCGCCTGCCTGGGGGGTATGGGGTCCCGGCCGCCCTGACCTGTAACCCCCCCATCTCTGGTGTCTCTGCTACCTGATGGACGTGGGTCTGGCAGCCCTACAGTGGTGGGATGGGAAAAAATTTCCCTGGAGGCATCAGAATTGTCTAGGACACCAGCCACCGCAGGCTGTTCCTGTACAATGTGCTGAGCTCCAAGCGCAGAAGGCATGGGAGGTCCCAGCCTGTCCTGCACCCACCTGACCCCTTGGCTTAAGGCACGGGTCCTAACCTCAGCCAGTAAGGCCTCTAAGCCTTCTGGATCCATAGTAAATGCTAACAGGGGAACAAACAGGGGGAACAACAAGCAGAAAACAGGCACACACAGACACAGGAACACACACAGACACAGCACACCACAGGGAGACAGGGACACACACACACACAAAAACGGAGGAGGAAAAGAAACACAAAAACGGACAAAGATAGCCTCAACAGTGATATCCCCTTATATGCTGGTAAGCTGGGGTGAAATCTCAGTAATTAAACCTTCCTACTGTATTTTTTGTAGCTGCAGGACCTCAGACCTCCGTCCATTCCAGTCGGGAGACCGCGCTGCTGTGTTCAATGGCGCGAAACGGGCTTCCGACACGCCCCCCGACGCTCCTGATTGGCTAATAGCCTCACAGGCTCCGCTGGGTCACGTGACGCTACAGGCTGACCCAGGGAGCCTGTGCAGCCTCCGCGTCGTTCAATACTGAGCATGCACACAAAACATGAACTGGAACTTGCACTAAGATACTGAATATGAACAAAAGTGGACTGAACAAAATATAGGTGGAGTGGATTGAGCACACCGAGCACACATTAAATTGACTGAAGTAGTTTTACATTTAAACAGTGGCGGCTGGTGACTTTCCAAGTTGGTGGGGCGGAAGACAGAGACCTGGCCCCTCCCTTTACATTGACGCCACCCAACATTATAAACTCCTCCCCTTCACAACATGTTACCCCTATAGGCCCTGTCCACTTACAGACTACACCCATTTGGGTTTTTTCTTGTCACTTCACTTACTTATTATCTTGCTGAGGTTGAGGTGGTTCTGGTTCTGGTCACTATTCTTATGCTGAGAAGTTCCTGCATTTTCTTGATGAGGGTGAAGTGCTGCTGGTTCTGCTTACTTTTCTTATGCTGGGAAGTTCCTCCATTTTGTTGATTATATGCCATAATTAAATAAAACACAAATGAGTACACATTAGATCAGGACATAAGCCCTTCTCTCTATCCCCTCCTCTTTTTCTCTCACTTCCTCCTTCTCTCTCTCTATCTGTCCCTTTCTCTCTATCCCTCACTCTCTATATCTATTCCTCTCTCCCTGACGATTCCTTTATCTATCCCTATCAATCCCTCTCTCTATCCCTCTCTTCCTTTTTTCCTCTTTTGCTAGTATATAGACTGTGTCTTTAATATTCCTTCAAAGCACTAATCACATTGTTGATTTCATAACTTTGCAGGATTGTATACAGCAGACACTATTTTTGCATCATATATACTGATCAGGTCAGGCCATTGGTACCTTTGGATGTCAAGCTGAGCTCTGCGTTCCTTGCAGCAAGCACTGGGTTCAGATCACTCACAACGTGTCCTCCTGTAGACTGAAAACATAGCAAGATAATATTAGAATTTGTAATCCTAAGACGAGCTTTTCATGCTATAAGAGAGCTCAGTTTTGTAGAAAAAGCATATCCCAGACATGCACTGGACCATGCACCCTTTGCTAGCCCCCCTATCCACGCTCCCATTTCGCGCTCGCTAACTGCAATGTTATGCGCAGCTAATAGAGTCCTTAATGACCCAATAAAACCACCCTTGTCTGCTGCGCAGCTCAATTCTGAGCGCTCACCTGCTTCTGGAAGCTTTGGAGTAGATACGGCCAACGGAGTATCCCCGCGTCTCTCCTGACGCTCCGGGGACTCTGACCGTCTGGCCCTCGGCGGGCTTCTCCTTTCAGATCCAGTGCAAGCACAGCTGCACCGACAAGATCTTCTGCTTCTAGACCTGGATCTCCTTCTGGATCTGTGGGTACAAGAAGAACAGTCACTAGCTCTCCGCGACCTGCATGCCCGCGCCCATACCGCCCTTTCCTCGTCTGAGGAAGGGTCCTGGTCAGCTAAGCTTGCGCAACTGGAGTAGGCTAGCACTGCCTCCGCCGCCCCCTGTAGGGGGTCCCCTGAGACTTCCTCGGGCGTTGGAATATCCAGCTGTTGGTCGGTCTTAGACCCTTTGCGCTGTGGCCTAACCGTATCGCCCTCAGTCTCTACTCTGCTACGCCTTAGCGGTGTGTGCGTAAATAGCAGCGGACTGTACCTGCTCGTAGCCTTCTTAGCTCGAGTGGGGCGTCCTAGCCTCGCCACTGCCGCTGTCACAGGCATGTCATCAATCATGACCATGCTGTCTTGGCTATTCATCTCTCTGATGACCCCATCTCTTCTCTCTCTCGTCGTCGCCATGCTCCTCTCGCTGCCAGTTGGGCGTCCCTGTAAAGTACCAGAAGCACTGTTAATGAGGGAAACCCCAGGGACCGTCTGCTTGGCACCGTGAGGGCCTGTAGGAGCCTTTTTAGGACTCCCGGCTTTTCTCTTACCCCCTGCACCCCCCTTACGGGGTGTTAGAGGTGTGTTTCGCGACCTTTGTCGCGGCCTAGGACCTTTAGGCAAGTTGGCAGGTGGTGGCCGGATTGCTAGGCCCTCACCCCCACCGCCCGTGATCCTGGCGCTCGCCTGCCTGGGGGGTATGGGGTCCCGGCCGCCCTGACCTGTAACCCCCCCATCTCTGGTGTCTCTGCTACCTGATGGACGTGGGTCTGGCAGCCCTACAGTGGTGGGATGGGAAAAAATTTCCCTGGAGGCATCAGAATTGGCTAGGACACCAGCCACCGCAGGCTGTTCCTGTACAATGTGCTGAGCTCCAAGCGCAGAAGGCATGGGAGGTCCCAGCCTGTCCTGCACCCACCTGACCCCTTGGCTTAAGGCACGGGTCCTAACCTCAGCCAGTAAGGCCTCTAAGCCTTCTGGATCCATAGTAAATGCTAACAGGGGAACAAACAGGGGGAACAACAAGCAGAAAACAGGCACACACAGACACAGGAACACACACAGACACAGCACACCACAGGGAGACAGGGACACACACACACACAAAAACGGAGGAGGAAAAGAAACACAAAAACGGACAAAGATAGCCTCAACAGTGATATCCCCTTATATGCTGGTAAGCTGGGGTGAAATCTCAGTAATTAAACCTTCCTACTGTATTTTTTAGCTGCAGGACCTCAGACCTCCGTCCATTCCAGTCGGGAGACCGCGCTGCTGTGTTCAATGGCGCGAAACGGGCTTCCGACACGCCCCCCGACGCTCCTGATTGGCTAATAGCCTCACAGGCTCCGCTGGGTCACGTGACGCTACAGGCTGACCCAGGGAGCCTGTGCAGCCTCCGCGTCGTTCAATACTGAGCATGCACACAAAACATGAACTGGAACTTGCACTAAGATACTGAATATGAACAAAAGTGGACTGAACAAAATATAGGTGGAGTGGATTGAGCACACCGAGCACACATTAAATTGACTGAAGTAGTTTTACATTTAAACAGTGGCGGCTGGTGACTTTCCAAGTTGGTGGGGCGGAAGACAGAGACCTGGCCCCTCCCTTTACATTGACGCCACCCAACATTATAAACTCCTCCCCTTCACAACATGTTACCCCTATAGGCCCTGTCCACTTACAGACTACACCCATTTGGGTTTTTTCTTGTCACTTCACTTACTTATTATCTTGCTGAGGTTGAGGTGGTTCTGGTTCTGGTCACTATTCTTATGCTGAGAAGTTCCTGCATTTTCTTGATGAGGGTGAAGTGCTGCTGGTTCTGCTTACTTTTCTTATGCTGGGAAGTTCCTCCATTTTGTTGATTATATGCCATAATTAAATAAAACACAAATGAGTACACATTAGATCAGGACATAAGCCCTCCTCTCTATCCCCTCCTCTTTTTCTCTCACTTCCTCCTTCTCTCTCTCTATCTGTCCCTTTCTCTCTATCCCTCACTCTCTATATCTATTCCTCTCTCCCTGACGATTCCTTTATCTATCCCTATCAATCCCTCTCTCTATCCCTCTCTTCCTTTTTTCCTCTTTTGCTAGTATATAGACTGTGTCTTTAATATTCCTTCAAAGCACTAATCACATTGTTGATTTCATAACTTTGCAGGATTGTATACAGCAGACACTATTTTTGCATCATATATACTGATCAGGTCAGGCCATTGGTACCTTTGGATGTCAAGCTGAGCTCTGCGTTCCTTGCAGCAAGCACTGGGTTCAGATCACTCACAACGTGTCCTCCTGTAGACTGAAAACATAGCAAGATAATATTAGAATTTGTAATCCTAAGACGAGCTTTTCATGCTATAAGAGAGCTCAGTTTTGTAGAAAAAGCATATCCCAGACATGCACTGGATTTCTATCTATCTATCTATCTATCTATCTATCTATCTATCTATCTGTCCCTCTATCTATCTATCTATCTGTCCCTCTATCTATCTATCCTTCCCTCTATCTATCTATCTATCTATCTATCTATCTATCTATCTATCTGTCCCTCTATCTATCTATCTGTCTCTCTATCCCTTTCTGTCTACCCTTATCTCTATCTATCTATCTATCTATCTATCTTTCTATCCATCTACCCTCTCTCAGCTATCTATCCCTCGCTCCCTCTCTCTATCTATCCATCTATCTATTCATCTATCTATATATCTATCTATCTATCTAACTGTCTATCTATCTATCTATCCCTCTACCCTCTCTCTATCAATCCCTCTATCTATCTCTCTCTGTCTACCCATATCTCTATCTATCTTTCCCTCTATCTATTTATATATCTATCTCTGTCTATCCCTATCTGCATCTATCTATCTATATCTATCTATCTATCTATCTATCTTCTACCCCTCCCTCTCTCTATCTTTCCCTCTCCCCCTCTCTTTATCTTTACCTATGAGACTATATATATATATATATATATATATATATATATATATATACATACATTACAGTGTCATAAAAACTCTGTTTGGCTTGTATGTGTTCTTGGCTCCTAAGTGTTAACTATTTTTGTCCACCCCTGAGTATACATATAGTTATATGCATATAAAGAAAAACAGAAATTATATATATATATATATATATATATATATATATATATATATATATATATATATATGTATATACACACATACAGGAAGTTATATTTACAGTTATACAACATACAAAATACACATATAAAGCATTTTCATAAATAAATACAAGTCATGAGTATTTACATCTATTTACAGCAATACAGAGCATGCAATATATTTACATACAAATACACACAAAGTAAGCTGTATATACACATATTTACAAACACAACATGCAATATATCCAAATATGTTCACACATAAACACAGTATGCAGTATATATACATATAATTACACACATACTCACAGCCTGCAGTATACCCATATATGTAGATACAACATACAAAATATTCATATATTTACACACAAAGGCCCTCATTCTATTACCGGCCGTAAAACGGCCGTAAGGCTGCGATTCCTTGCGGGGGTTCAGTGAACTAGCGATTCAATTATACAGCCCGCAAGGATCTCCTTTTACGGCCGGCCGCATATCTTGGAACCGGCCGTAAGCTCAGAAATCTAAAAACGCAAAAATAAATTCAAGCCTGCACTGTACAGCTCTGTAAATGCTAGGGATCATATTGGGGGACATGAGGATTAAAAGTAACCCCCTCTCAAGCTTGCACATCAGCCCAAACCCGAGTTCAAATTAACTGTTTATTTTCCGGCTGCGGCGTGGGTGTGTCTGAGGTGCTCCAAGCACTCTGGACTTTTTACATGGATATTTTATGTATATTAAAAAAAAATTATTTTACGGATTTGATTATAGGGTAATTATGTGCTATTTTTTCTAACACCTAAAATCACTTTATAGTCTTCTCAAAGTGCAGGATGGCTTTATTTAGGCTATATTATGTGCTTAATTGGTGCTAGCGGGACCTCTTTCCTGCAAGTAAGCCGCGGCTCGTTTTTAGCCTTGCAGACAGGGTTCCCGGAGCAATAGAATCGCAACCAGGCTTTTCTTACGGCCGATTTCCTTGCGGCCGTTTTAGATCAAAGGCTTTCCTCGGTCGCAAGAGATAGCAAGGCGCCGGCCGCAAGCCTGCCGGAGTCCCCGGCCGGAGGGGAATAGAATAGCCGTAAAGCTTGCGGCCGGTCCTTGCGGCCCCGCAGCGGCTGCGGCCGATAATAGAGTGAGGCCCAAACACAGCAATCAGTATATACATATAAATACGCACATACACAAAATGCATTTACACACATATTTGCAGACATACACACACATATACACACATACAACATGCAATATATGAATATATATATATATACACACATAAAACAGAGCATGCAATATACATATATTGACACACATACACACAGCATGCTGTATACACACATGCCATGCAATAAATACATACATTTATACAGAAACAATCACACCTAGACAGAACTGACAAGTAGCTTCACTGGGATGCTGAGGAGACTAACATAATGTAGTTGTAAGTTCTATGGAATAATAAATCAATAAGAGCCTGACTTCAATACTTACATTTATTGTGACCACCTCCTGATACCCATGTTGCTCCATGCTGCTCCTTTAACTTCTCCCTCACACACAGCTACGCATGTGTCTATGAGGTAATGTATGTGCTCTGCAGTGCCTCTAGTGGCAGGAATGAGTGGACGCTGCAGTCAGACGCCCCAACAGCTTTGAATCAGGCTGCACAGGGAGCTCTGCTGAGCCTCTCTTCCATGTAGCAGAGCCCTATCTAGAGGCTTTGGGCGCCGTCCCAGTAACTCAGTGGCTCCACCGTCAGGTACCTGACTGCATGACAGCCGCCGTGTAAATGCATTACACAGACAACGTTTTTTTGTTTTAATGTATGTTTTTGGGGGAGGAAAATGAAAGAGGGAAGGGAAAAAGATAACCACTGTCTGTTAGAATTATAGGAATAAAGAATAAAACAAATTATAGAATAAAATATGCTTTTATGGACTCTAATTAGGGAGGGCGGTTGCCCAGCTGCCCCAATGGACCCGCCGCCCCTGCATTTAAATGCTATATATATATATATATATATATATATATATATATATATATATATATATATATATATACACTAAGACACTATGGACCTATTCTGACAAACCTTTCCAGGGGCAATTATTACTCGGGAGCAGAGGGTTTAGTGTGTGTACTGTTACCTGAAAACAGGAAAATTAGGATGTGTGGTTACTCTACTCTATGGCATGAAAAATTTGGCCCAGCCGATTTCTTATGTATCTATTGTATATTATTATTTATAATAATAATAATATATATTAGCTCCAAAAATGTGTACTTTTAGCTCTTAAATATTGAATTCACAAAACAAAGTTGTAAGGGACCAACAAAAACTCTTACTTTTAAAAGGGCAAATTGTAATGGTCTAAGGGCAGCAATACAATTTATAGACTGGGAGAAGAAATGACAGGTAAAAATACTGAAAATAAATGGATAACATTCAAATCCTTACTAAATATACATACTTATCACCATCATGGCCAGATTACCCATTAGGCCAACTAGGCAGCTGCTTCCATGTGAAGGGCACTCCTTTTTTAGCTTAGAAAAATATAAATAATATGGCCCACCATCAAATGCATTTAATAACTAAGTCATTGCTCAGCGTAAGTATGAGTAACTATATTGTTAAAATGGCTGTTATGTGTGATCTGCTCACACAGCAAGAGAGCGATATACACAGACAGAGAAGAGAAAAATGGGTGCGTGCATACCTTGTGCATTCACTCACAGGGGTTACTCCACTTCACTGCCTAGGGGCTCCAAAAAGGTAGATCAGGCGCTGATCGCCATATACCATGTAAAAAAAGAGTAAAAGAGTAAATCACATCCATTGTCGCTTAACAATTATGTAAAGATCAAAATACTGAGTAAAAAAACTATTATTTAAATTATAGAAGAAATAGGGAACAGAGACTGTTTACATGAGGATAAGGCAATCAACAAGGCTTGCAAAGGGGCTATTAGATTGGCTAAAATAGAAAATGAAAAGTTAGTTGCAAAGGAGAGTAAGACTAACCCTATTTTTTTTTTTCATATATTAATGTAAGAAGGCCAGGAAGGAAGTTATAGGAACAATACAATGTGAAATAGGCCATCTGATAAATAGTAACCAGGAAAAGGCAGATGAGCTAAATAGATTATTTTCTTTATTATACACAAGGAATTTACCAGTGGTTGGGACACTGCAACAAAATGGGGCTACACTACCTTCACCAAATAATTGGTTAGTGCAGGAAGAAATCCAAAAGAGGTTGAGGTTGAGTACTTGGATGTATAATAGCCAAACTATTATATCTAATTTTTTAAGACTCACTCACCACAGGCTCACTACCAGATGGCAAAAAACTAATAAGGGGGAGGAGGGGCTAAGTTATTAAGAAAGACTAACCAAAGTAAACTTCTTTTCTCTTCAAAAAAAGAAGTTTAAGAGGGGATATGATTACCTTATATAAATATATCCAGGGTCAATGTAAGGCTTTGTCAAGTGAACTTTTTGTGTCAAAGAGGTTTTCAACTGACAAGAGGACATCCTTTGAGGTTAGAAGTAAAAATATTTCACCTTAAAGAAAGAAAAGGGTTCTTCACAGTAAGGGTGGTTAATCTATGGAATTCTCTACCAAAGGAGGTGGTGACAGTGGAATCAATAGATTAATTTAAAAATGGTTCGATATAGTACACTTTTCTATTCTACTTTTTCTGGATCTCTCTGTTGCCTGCGATACAGTTGATCACCCTCTTCTAAGCCAAATTCTCTGATACCTTGGAATCAGAGATACTGCTCTCTCATGGTTCACATCATACCTACAAGAACATTAGGTGTCTCCTTCTCTGGCACCTCTTCTTCACCTCTCCCTCTGTCTGTGGGCGTACCCCAATCTTCAGTTCCAGGCCCCCTCCTATTCTCCATCTATACATCCTCACTTGACACACTAATAATATCTTTTGGAATTTAGTATCATCTTTATGCAGGTGACAATCAAATCTACCTCTCAGCACCTGATCTACCTCCCTCTCTTCTAGCTTGTGTTTCCAACTGCCTCTCAAGCATATCCTCCTGGATGTTCATCCACCATCTTAAACTAAACATGCCTAAGACCGAACTCTTAATCTTCCCACCATCTACTACAGTGTCAATTCCTCACATATCTCTCACTGTCAACAATGCCATCATCGCTCCCACCTCCCAAGCCTGTTGCATTGGGGTTCTACTGGACCCTGCCCTCTCTTTCATTCCTCATATACAATCACTAACAAAATCTTGTCTTTTCAATTTAAAAAACATCTCCAGAATATGTAATTACCTTACACAAGGTACAACTAAGATTCTGAAACATTTCCTCATCATATCTCGTCTTGACTACTGCAACTCACTTCTGGCTGACCTACCCATCACCCGTCTATCCCCACTTCAATCCATAATGAATGCCTCCGCTAGAATCATCTACAGTACTAAACGTTCAGTGTCTGCAGCACGTCTTTGTCAGTCTCTCCACTGGCTTCCCGTAGCCTCCAGAATACAATTTAAAATCATGACCCTAACTTACAAAGCCCTCAACAACACTCCACCCCTTATATCACTGCTCTCATCTCCAACTATTCTGCTAATGACCTTTTTCGTTCCTCCTCTCTCATCACCTCCTCTCACTCCCACCTCCAAGACTTTTCTTGCGCTGTCCATATTCTCTGGAACTCCTTGACTCGCTCCACCAGATTATCCTCCTGCTTCAAATCCTTCAAAACCTCACTAAAAACTGTTTAAAGAAGCATATAACCTGCCTCCTTAACATGCACACTGTATTTTTCACCCTCCTACAACCAAAACCTTTCGATTGTAAGTCTGTGAGTTTTCAATCTTGCACAGTGCTTTGGGGAACAGTGCTGTTTGCCTTCCTCTGGATCAATTAACAATGAATGTACATATTACAAGGATCAGAGGAGATCCAAAAAGGTTGAACATGGTGGACTAAAGGTCTTTTTCAACCTTAATTACTATGTTAGTATGTAATAAGGCAGTTTTATGAAAGCCTTGTACAAATCTTAGTGACTCTGCCATATTTTTCTGTGGTATTATCTTGCGTGGTTTTACGTCCAAATGTCTAGTACCAATCTGTTGTAACAATGCTCGATCACACTTATGTGACTGTGTGATGTTACTATGAAGCTCACACATGAACCCAGGTTCATGAACAATCAATTGGCATCATTAATGGTCTCATATAGTCATGTGTGCATTTCAAATTATTTTGCATCATGTGTAGGGGAGATCGACATTATCTCCTCCCAAGTAAGAAGGCATCCCACTAGAAAGTGCAAACAGAAGTAAAATTATATGTTTTATGTTTAAATATCAAATTAATTATTTGTGTAAATGGCGGGTGGTGCTCTAAATGCTTAAAAATCAGCAATTTTATTAAGTTGCTTCTCTTCCTTTAAAGTTTTACTTATACATACTTACAAAGCATTTTATTTAAAAGATTCCTTAAGGCTGTCATAAATAGAACACGTCTTTCATTTTCAAAAGTGTATTCTACAGGTAATTAAAAAAATAGATAACGTTACAGCACTGGACAGGAGATAGAGGGATGTAGGAATTTACTCCCCTTACTATGTTGCTACAAGTCTGCTTGCTCTCACCCCAATGTAACACTTCCTCACTCCACTATACCTAAAAGCAAAGATAAATTAGAGCCTGCTCTTTGCCGCACACAAGAGGCAAGCTTGAAACATTTTTTGCATTTGTTAGATGCCGGCTCATTCATCTGTAAAGGCCATAGATAAATAGAAAATATCAGAATAAACAAGTTTTATTATAAAACGTACTCGGAAAAATATCAAAATTACAATGTGATTATGCAGCACTGTGCAACTACTACTAAATGTGCTCCTGCACTCTCTTGCACAGTTTGGAAAAGATCATTTTCAGAGCAAGATCTTTCTCCCTAAAAGGTCAGTTTTTCAAAATAAAAAGAAATGTTGTTTATACTGACCTTTACTACTTAAATGTTATAAAAGTTGGACCAGTGTATTGTATCTCTTTAGATCCTTTAGATCTAGTTATTATATGACATAATGCACCCAACAATTGATCTTCTATGTTTCCAGCAGAATTGCCTGGTATTTCGGGGCTGGGTCACTCTTCTGAGTGGGACCAGACTGATATACTACAGGAGATTTCTCCCTGTGAAGGGCACAAGTGAGCTAAAAGAGGTTGCTCTCAGAGTGGCGTATCATGGCTATAGAACTAACCTATTAAGGTTGGTTCGTTCTCTGATGAGCACTTCTGACTTTGTTGTCTTGTATATGCAAATTACCTTTAGGGTTTAGTCTCCCTAAAGGTAATAGGGGACTCCAGACGTGGACCCCTTGCTCACTGTGCCTTAGGGAGTTCAGCTGCACCTCACTGACGAGGCCCATAAAGGCCGAAACGCGTCTGGAATTTGCTGTTTCTCCTGTTCAGGGTAGAATTGCCTGGTATTTCGGGGCTGGGTCACTCTTTTGAGTGGGACCAGACTGATATACTACAGGATATTTCTCCCTGTGAATGCCACAAGTGAGCTAAAAGAGGTTGCTCTCAGAGTAGCTTATCATGGCTATAGAACTAACCTATTAAGGTTGGTTCGTTCTCTGATGAGCACTTCTGACTTTGTTGTCATGTTTCCAGCAGATCAAGAAATAGTTAAAGGTATATGTAAGTGAGATGGATTATGAATGCATCAGCAGAGGAGAATTAGTAGCATATGAAAAAAATGTTTGCATGAAAATATCCCAAAATAAACATTAATTAGCTTACCTTAAAGTTAGCAAAATGTCCTATGTTTTTGGAATTTGCATGTGATTGTGTACACCCCTAGAAAATCCCACCTGAATTAGCATAACATTCAAATTCAGAATCAGGCTAATACATTGTATCATTCTTCACCTCAGTGACTTCTGGCGTGCTCAGTACAAGAACTGCAACAGTTACTTCCTGTGCTCTGTACCAGAAAGGTCAAAATATGTACCCTGCTGTATTTTCTCTGTATACCCAGCTTATGTAAGTGTCCTGTGGGTGTGAAGAGCTGAATTTGACTTTTGTACAAATAACTTTGTAAGTAAACTGAACTTGTTTTTATACACTACTAATTCTCCTTTATCAGATGCAATTATAATCCAGCTCACTTACTATCCGTTTAATAAAGAAATGTTACACAATGAAATTTCTGCTAGTCAAGAAATCATTACATTACATACAGCCCTATTAAATTCCCTCAAAGTCTAAAAACCGCAGCTTGTAACTTAGCCCGCAAGACTTATGGCTATCAAATTGGCTCTGTAAAGCAATCTGTGGGTTATGAGTGAAAAAAGCCTACGAGATGTGGAACGTGGAACTTTGCGCCTGTAAATCCTTTGATCTGTCAAGCCCGTAACTGTTACATTCCAATCATTCTATTAAATTGCAACAAATTCATTGGTGTTCAAGCCTTTAACCCGCAAATGGAGCCAAAAAGCCTACAGGTACTAGAGAGGACCCACAAGGGGGGTAAAGTCCAATCTGTAGCACTGTAAATGCAAATATAAACACACTGTACTTATAATGAAAGGGAAAGTGAGGTTAGGTCTTAGAATAATTAACACAACATTCTCAAGCTCGCAAATCTGCAATATAAAATACTTTATTTCATGTTTATTTTCTGTGTTATCTTGATCCCCAATCAATGTGTGTAACTCATAATTGAAACCTGTAAGACTTTAAAATCCCACCTCCATTTTTCAGTGATATAATTCTGACAAACTCTGTTGCTATTGGCTCCATCTACACCTGTAACTACGGGTTTGACTAATTGATCCTGTTCACAGCCGCGCATCCAGCGTTTGACAACTGGTTTATGTGTTTGCGCCTCAAGCCCGTAGCTCGCGCCCTGCTCGAATGTAATATCTCCGTAACTTGGCAAAATGGCACGCCTGCAGCCATTGCGGTTCTCACGTTGCACATACGGGCTTGGAATTTAATGTGGCTAATAGTCTATTGGTATTTCTATAGGCATCAACGTGTTCTGTGTTCTGTACCTTTTGTATGCATTTAGAAAATAGAAGCTCTATGAAAGAATATAAATAGAGATAGGTCATAAAGTACCATTTATACAAGAATAGAAAAAAAGTGTTGACACAATAACATTTTATAATGTTTGATTACTACAAACACAACTAAATAATTTTTGTATATGCAGTACACTTAATTTTTTTTTTTACTGGAAAAAAGTGACAAAAGCACTGCAATATACTATAAAGAACCAATATGCGCTGTAAGTCTATTATAATTATATACTTGAAATACCTAATATAACCTGCAGAGGGCAACCTAAGCCTGACAGAAAAGGAGCTGATAACTGGTGCAAGAAACTAACAGATTTCTGTGTCCCTGGCATGTGATATTTACGATGAGGTGTGAAAAACAATCATAACACTATTATCTTTTAGTTGTTTCCGACTCTCATAGACCGTAACACACCAGGACATCTATATGTAAATGGTCATGCTGATCCACTTTGCTATTCGTGGCAGAGAAACTGGAGTGGGTTGCCAGTTCCTTCTCCAGATAAGATTATTACTGAAGTATAAATATATTTTTAAAAAACACAACTACTAATAAATCAAATATTCTCAGCTACTAGATGTTTCATAGCTAAAAACTGGAATCAAATATACCCATAATAGAAGAGATAAAAAGGAAAATTAAATATATACACACAATATGTATAATGTCAGCAGATATAGATGAGAACTTTAGAAAATGGGCATTTTGCTGGGAATCATATGGACCCTGAAAATAGACAGGAATATATAGAATGATAACATGGAGCCTAACTAACTATGACAAAGCAACTTCTTAATTTACCCCCTATCCCTCCCCGTTTTTTTTTGTCTATAAAACAGAGAAAGGAGAAAGAAGAAGGAAAAAGAAAACAAAAGGTAATGAAAATGTGTTATTACTATACATAATCTTTATACTTTCTTGATTTATAAGTGTTAAAGTTAGGAAAAGATATAAAAATTAACAATAATATTTCTATATTGATGTATATTTGCAGAATAGATGTTGGTTATCTGTATTTTTCTATTGTTACAATCAAAAATATTTAAAACAAAAGATTATTACTGAACTAATTAAAAGGACCACTGTAGTGCTATAATTAAAATAAACGTTTTTAAGACCTACACTTGTTTTTAGAATGTAAAAAAGAACGCAGCATCTAATGGTCACCTTTTATACTCAATGATCATGCAGTGGAAGCTGACATTTTTAATTCCAATAATCTAGGAGGTTGGAAGAGACTTTGATTGCATTGGGAGTTTCAGTCTGGACATGGAAATAGCAGCTAAACTTGCCAGCACTTGCATCAGGACTAATGGAAAACTGCTTAGTTTACAAGGATGTACCTCCTGCTGAGCCAGAAAGTGCAACATCAGAAAATGGAAGTCTGCAATAAAACTGCAATTAAAAGTAAAAAATGAGAGGCTGTATTTTTTTTTATTTTTATGGCATTCCAGTTTCAGAAGCAAGACGTTGCAAGCCACAGTGAGATTTCCATTTTATATTTTTGGACTGTATTATAAATAATATTCTGTTGTTGTAGAAAAAAGGGTTCTAATGATTTATGCAGGGTACATTTTATAGTTTACTCTCATGAAGAACTTGATTTAATAATAGACAAAATGCTATCACACAACTTAAAATAAATAATTACAGCCGTTAATTTGTATATATTGTATTCAGATAATGGACATTTTGTCTTTGTATAAAGGGTTTAGAAACCTGGCAGGAGTGGGAGGAACAATAGACGCTGATAAGATTCTGTATTCACTTCTGTTACAAAAGGTTCTCTCCTCGAATAGCCCCTTGACAGTAGTCATTGGATAACCTTGTCCCTCTGCCTTTTGTCTAAGATCAAGTGTTGTACCTCCTCTGAAAGGGTAGGTGAAGGGCAGCACATGTCAAGTAAGATGTGGAAATCCTAGGGCACAACTACAGCACTCCCCCATAATGTCACCGGCACACATTTTCTAAGCATTTTGGACCCCAGACCAGGACTTATGGATTGTCGGAGGTCCCTCAATTTAGATTTTGCCACCAATCTATGAGTTGGGGGAGCACGATCACATGCACTTCAACGCATAGCCGATGTTTCAGGTAAGAGCTGCCGCTTCCACCTTAGCCTATGCTAGATAGGGCATGTGGCAGGCACCCTATCTAGCACACTTTTTGCTTTTGGACACATGACCACTGCATGATTTATGGGCTGAGCACGTTTTTGTTTTGGACACCTTTGCACTCCACACACCAGTAGAGCCAAGGGGTCTCGCTAGCCCTTGAGGATGTGGCCTTTGGACAGACCTGGACAGAGTAGGTGGCAGCTCAAGGGGGAACTGGTGGCAGCTGTCTCCCTAGTGTAGATCCAGTCACGTTGGAGGGCTTTATCCAGAAGACGGTGGAAAGACCTTCACCCCCATTTCTAGAGTGGGTAGGATAACGAACATCTTCCGAGTTCTCTGGGCCTTATGGCCGAAGCCCTCAAGGCGGGGGGACTTGAAGGCTTCACTGGAGCAAAGGCACCATGGAGCATATGATTGCATCTGGCACACCCTGGGCTCTCTAGATCTACCCATGACATAATCAAAGTCATCTAAATGTAAGATATTCTCTGAAATGCTTTTATTATCCAGTCTTGTGTACCTGCGAATGTTGCTATTTTGTTCCAGGTGTGTCCTTTTAAGGCTATATTACTTAAAAGAGCTTAAAGAGGTAAAGAGCTTTTTATGATGCTAGATCTCAACATGAGAGTCTTTAGTATGAAGGTGTAATTTAGTTCACATTGTGGACTGAGAGAATACTTCGGGCTCTGAATAAGAGTAGGTAAAATGATCACAGAAAATGAGATCTTTGTACATTAATTCTTAAAATACCACTACTTAAAGAACCACTGTGATAGGTGTCACATACTGAAGTTAAAGTCACTCGCTAATAAAGATATAAATATCCCTCTTCCACTGGTGAATAGTAGACAAAAAAGCACAAAAGGGTCCAGCATGGAAGCCTCTAGACACTAACAGAATCTGCAAAATGTAAGACTTTATCCAAAACTGCTTTTATGCAAATGGCGTACTTAGCTGTCAATGTTGTACGTTTGTTGCGTTTCATAAATATATGAATTTTTTCTCCAAACTACTACAATGCTTTCATTGACATTGTGTAAAGTAATGGAAACCACCAGTAAAAATGGCATCCAACGGTGAATAAAGTAATGCCTGTATTTATTTATTTTACTTTTTAATTTTTCACCATTATCAAGACCAATCATTCAAAAGAGTGTACTATAAATGTGGGCCTTCAGTCAACCTATCAGTCATGGTACGCTAGGGATACTTTTACTAGGTTTAGTACTTGGCCATTGATACCTACTAATTGAAACCTACACATCAAAATCAAAAAAAGGACTGAAAGTGTTCTATAATTGATTCATTTAATTTTAAAATTTGCAACAGGTATTTAGTCATCTTCAACGTTACTGATCGTGAAATGATACAAGAGGGAGACATTTGGCTCAAAGCAGCTAGATACACAGATGTTAACATATGCATTATTTAGATAAACTATCCAAGTTGTAAACAAATACTTGAGCAAATTATAGTGTTGTGAATGACATATAGATACAGCATTCAACAACATCATTATTTTTAGGGATTATGAGAAAAGATGAAAAATGGCTGTTTGTGATGTTTTCCCTCAGATTGAGTTTTAACGCATTGCAGGTCAGAGACATATTCAGCATTATAATGAAATCTGAAAAATTGGGCCCAGACATTAGTGACATTGGATCTACTTTTTAATTGTAATCCTAACAAGATTGCAGTCCTATATATGTACAGTATGCTATACTTTGAGAGCATAAAAAACTGCCTATACATTTTTTCGTTACAGTAAATCATTTTTGAAATAATTAGAATTGATTTTGCTGTTAATGTCCGACTCAGAGTGCATCATAAGGGTCGGAGAGTGGTTTAACTGCCAGATAACATTGCAGGTCTTTATTTTGGCAATTACAGAGACAAGTAGACTGTGATCCTAATTAGCACATCAAAGCAGCTAACTAATAGCATGTAAATTCATCAATAGCAATATGGAAATTCCCAGTATTGATGTAAAAAATAGATATATTAGGTTGAACATGGCTTTCAGTGTGATCTGATTCCACTATTTGGATTTGGATTCTACTTCTCTAACCTAGACTGACCAGAAAGGCCTTTGGACAGTTTCCAAGACATATTCGCACTCTAACACTCAGAACACCTAATTGATGGTGTACTCAAAAAACTCAAGTTTAAATGTAAGCTATGTTGATTTATTTTCTTCAAATAATGAATTTTAGTGCTAATCCGTTACTAACTAAACAATTGGAACCCTATCATATGACCACTACAATATCTCTTTAAAAAATATGTGCCTGTGGTCCTTGTAGCCCTTTCTCCCTGCCCTCTGGATTTCTGCTCTCCTGGACTTGAGTCCTCCCTGTATCCGATACTGGAGATGGAACAATAATGTGGAGGTTGCCCAATTAAGAGGTATTAATACAATGAAGAATCGGTGGGGAATATTTATTGCAGAGGATGGTGAAATGCTGCCATGGAAATTTCCCCGAAAGACATAGAGCACATTGAATCACTTTGAAGTCTAGTAAATATACCTATACAATTTTCTAATTCTTTATAGTTTCTTCTTTTTTGGTGTTAAGACTTGTGATGATCCGAGGGTAGGGGCTATACAAGCCCAGAGCCACCTGCTATAGACTACAGGTCATCTACCCACAAGGACCGTTTGGGTTCTTGGAAATCTCTGCACCAGCACAATGATATCTAGATTCTATATCGGTCAGGGTCCTTGCATTAAAAATCAGCACTTCCAGGCTACAAAGAGACTCCAGATCTGCTTCTTCTTAGGGAGCTTGATAAGACTTGTTACAGTCAAACCTACCCCAGCATGATCCTACAGAGTCTCCCAGTATCTCCCTGCAGGCATCCAGGAGAACAGGAGAGACACACGATTTTTATATGTCTCCAGAAGTGAACTGTTTTATTTTGAAAAGTCAAACAATATTTATAGGGGATAGATACAAAGGGGGTGTATACAATATAACAATGACAGGGAGTGGCAGACAAACACAAGAGATGAACTGCACATGGGGTCTAACAGTAGCTTTCTGAGATCATTAGGATTAATCTCCAATACACATCCTGCCGTCTCTAGCACATATCAGACGTGATTAACTTTATCTGGCAAACAATGGGACAAAACAGATTTACAAATACAATGGAGTTGTTTATGCAGATAATCCACTGCTGGAGTCAAGCAGTTTGTGCTTTTATGGTAGCTCAATGGACCAACAGCCAAGCTGATAAAAAGGGGTCTGTGACAAGACTAAAGTAGCTTACAAGTTCCCATAAGTACCTCTTATATTTCTCTACATTCTTTTGCATCTATATCAAGGTACTGAGTACCCTTTCTAACTTAAAGGGCCACTGTAATGCTCCAACACTCTAAACCAAGATGTAGTCTTTTGTACGATTAACAACCCTGATATATACTTTATAAAAAATAAAAAAATGACAAAGGTAAACAAATTCTCAAGTATACAGAAAAACAATACAATGCTATGAAACAAAACACAATTACTTTGACATTCCTACTCTACATAGCTTAATGTAAGTACAAGTCTGTGCTTCAGAGCATGTTGGAGATGTATAAATCATATTATGTTGCATTATTTCTACTGACAAAGAAAAAAATAGTTAATTTTCTATTTAGGAACAGCTTATATATAGGATACGTATTCCATTGCTCAAAATGTACATCAAATAACAGCCTGCAGAGGGCAGTCTAATCCTGATAAAAAAAAAGAGGCTAAAACCTGAAGCAGGTATTAGTGGGACTTCTGTATCCAGGCTTAACATTACAAGATTATTAATGGCAATTAACCGCAATTACAAAATGTATAATCTTTATTTATTTTACAGTACAGCCAATATACAGTAACATTCCTTAAAAGACCAATATAGATTGGTCTTTTAGTAGGCACTGCCTGTTGCTGATGAATGCCACGTATTTGTCTTCCACACTCCCCGCTGGCTAGAGAATGAGTTATGTGTTCTGCTGATTTTAATTATCTATTCAATAGTGGTAGGAGTGTAGAGGGAGTATTGAGGGGGATTTATTGACTGATTGGTGGATTCAGATAAGATTTCAACACAGAATCCCATTAATTTCCCCATTGACTGTCAACACATTTCCATTTGGTTGTCATAATTCCCAGGGTTGCCAGCCTCTGGCTGAATAGTTGAATTCTCTTGGAACTGGGAGCAGAAGTGGGAAATTCAAATGAATGCTGTTGGGCTACTTAACTGGAGGATGGTACCACCAATGGGGGAGACACCGAAGGCAGAGCTGCAGAGATTGGGTGGAGGAACAAGAGTGTGAGATTTAAATATGAAGAACGGTTCTGCAAGAACAAACCTATTCAGGAAAAGGGCTATAGACCGGGTAAGAGACATCAGGATGCCTCATTAATGCCCTCTCCATTGTCTCTAGAAGTTCCTTAGCTAATCCCTTTATCACTGGAGCCTTTCTTCCTCTTTAGAAACAGGGGGCACTGTAGGCCATGTGTGGATTGGCCTGATTACATTTCCTGTGCTCGTCAGCTCACTTCCGATTGGTTGTCTCGCCTCTACCTGTGTCCAAAAGCAGAAGTGCTGACACCAACTTTCAGAGACTGTAAGGTGAGAAGTTCACACACGTTGGTGGCTTCCCACCGATTGGTTCCCCATTGGCCAATCATAGACTTACTGATGAAGGCCCTGCTGTGATTGGTCACCACGATTTAGGCTGGGAATTTAAAGTTGCCCTTCAAAAGTTGCCTAAAAAGTTTCTTTTGTTTTACATCCTATAAATGTACTATACTTCCCCTAATAAAGCTGTTTTGAGACTATATACTGGACCTAGTGTCTTCTTTCACATTTAGGGGGGTTTTCCAACGAGGGGACAACAATATAAAGGTGTGGAGTAGAGATATGGGCTTTTAAAACCCAACCCAAGGGTTTAAAACAAAACTCCACCCTTAATAATGCATTAAAACCATCATCATGGCTGGGTCTAGGCTGTCAGCTATAGTTATAGGTATGCTCCATACTGTCGTGGGCCATTGGGAGACATTTGCAGAGGACAACTGGTAGTTGTCATTGGGAAACAAGGGGATAATTTACTTTGTGCAAGACCCCAACTTCCAAAATGCTCTGCAACTACATGCTCCCAGAGTAATTAGCATTTATTCAATAAAGATGACTGTATTAGTTAAGTGACTTCTCTAAAGAAGAATTTTACAACAATAAGAGATTGATTGAAAAGGATTGTGTGATCTAAGAATGGATATGGATAGCACGGGAAGCAGGGTGAGAGGAATAATTCTAATAATGAATATCTCCTTCTGGATCGCTTCCTTGTCATGGTGAAGGACTCGTATACTTCAATGGGCAGGATTCTCTCCTCTAGAGTGTTGCAACTCGACAGGGCGAGCTCGTGCACGCGGCGACGCTTGAACAGCAGCGCACATACAACAGGATAGGACCCAGTATCTTTGCCATGAAAACCTTATGGATGAGCACATCCAAACACAAGATGTGCCAGGCATGATGCAGACCATGAAATCATGGAGAGTCGAATACGTCTGAACCATTGAACAGCAATTTGAATATGTTGCCCTGCAAGTATAATTTGAGTGTGTAACCTATTTAATACTTAAAAACTAAACAAGAATAATTTAACATTTATACTATTTTTTAGTAGGACATTCCCTTTCTTGCCTGGTGCTCGAGACGAGAGAAATGAGCAATTACCCACCCAAATGTAATTAAATAATAATTATATGAATAGAACAGTAAGGTTTAAACACAGGCTTCAATGTTAAAACATTAATAGAATTGAAACATTTTATAAAAGCAAATTCATGTTTTTAATTTAACTTCCCATTTAAATTATTACATTTGTATTGTTTTCTGCGTGTGAAACTGTAGACATGGTAGGAACGCAGATATTACATAAAACCAGTAGATGGTGCTAGCCGCTCATTTATCCGCTCAAGCCATGTCCTTTGTGTGACATAAACACAGATTTGCTAAGAACCCAATGACTACCTTAAGACCCATTCCCTGCAAAGTGCTGTGAAATATGCTTGCTAAGGCATAGTACTGTTTAGTAAATAGAGCCCACTATGTTGCAGGTTCCTCCTACAAATATACAGAATATTCCATTTAGTCCATCTTGATATCCTAATAGCCAAAACCTTATCAATTGCACTGCAAACAGTCTATGTAGCCCCACATAGATATTTCAGTTATTACCTCAGAGACCAGTGGGATTATACTGACACTAGGGACACTAGTTGGGCAATTACCAGCTTAGGCCCATTTGGGCTGCAGGACATTCTAATGTCAGACTGCACTTCCTCACTGGCAGTGACAGAGTTAAATCAAGCAGCTGTAGGTACATAGTGGAGGGAGGTAGGGGGAAGAGGCAGCAGTGTTTAAATCAGCCCTGTGCTGAGTTATGTCCATCTTTTGCATGCGGAATGAGGGGAAGGAACAGGTGGCGTCAGTTTCCTTGCAAAGTAATGTGCAATTAACATAATCTAGATATTCCCCAGCGATCCCTCACCTGTGAACAAGAAGAGGAGGGAGTTGCTCCTCACCCCAATACACTCTCTCATGCCAACCCCCCATTATTTACAGCTCATGTCCCGCCAATGTGAAGGACTGCAGAGTATTGCTCACCTGGGCATAAGTCTGGTTAAAACCAGTGGCGGCTCTATATTACTGGACAGGAGGGCACAGCTTGGGTAGGCAGACAATACCCATCAACACCGAGCCTTAGTGATCAGTAACATATTGATATTTATGAGCTTTACTCATTATAATAGGATATCATGATTTATTGCAATATTTCACTTTCAGGGAGGGTATGGGGTGTCACTTGTTTTTGGGCACTCTAATATATGTATGAGTTTATCTGTGGATGCCCCAAAACTGCCTTCCAACAGAGTCAGGAGCTGAGAAAATGCTATTTTAAGAGATGCATCTTGAAGATATTTGGACTCTAAGGAGCATCAGTTTGGCAGGCTATGCATACAACCTTTATTTATTAATTGGCTGCTGATTATGCCATAATAAGGTAACTAGACCTCCTCCTTTTGAATGCTTTTTTCACCTGGCCCTGTTTATTGGAAGCGCCCTACTTAAACAAGAGGTCAGCAATAGCCATTTCTGATGGTCTAGCCCTCATATTGATCCTCTGCTATATTATATACAGGCTACAAAATCCCCTCTTCTCTATATAACAATGGGCACAAGGAAAATTGAATATTCATATGAGCTGAGATGGCGGATTGGTGTTGTATTAATAGGAATGGTTCCTCTCTGAAGATTAAATGGAAGTATTTGGTGCTGTTCTCCAGATGATGTAATGTTTAGAAGGCCGCCTTTCTGTATATGCTCAGCAGTATGTTGATATGCCGAATAATCCACCCTTGCAATAATCCCTCCAGCCTGTGATGAATCATTTGGATCTCTGTTTTTGCACTTAGAGAGAGGACATGGATAGAGATTATGACTCATACCATTAAGCAGATTTAGGAATTTTCCTCAAAGCAGAGGAATATTCCTTACACAACAGCAAATGCCCCTCTGGAAAAAGAAAGGTGTTGGGTGGATATTTATGAGACACTCCGGACACCCAAATTCTTAACTTGCAACTTCCAACTTTCCTTTGTTTTGGAAGTTTTTGTTCTGCAATGTCCTTTATATTTACTGCCACCTAGTGAATATTTGTGGTATTGCAGCATGCCCTTGGATTTACCCCATCTCTCTTGTGACGACATTTTTTTTTTAACACACTGCAAGAGTTTGGTTATAACTTAAACACCGAGTACCAAAACAGGAAAGGGATAACAAAATAGACTAGTCACAAAAAAATGTGCATAAAACACGATGCAGGTACGACCAATTAAAATATACTTTAATGTTGAAAAGTACAGCCCGGATTTAAATGCGCACATTGTTACTAAATTGAGGTTTAATATCAAAAATCTGCATGCTGAGAACTGATAAGAGACTGTTGCAAGTATAAGAAAAGTATCAAGACTTAAATAGATTGTGAGCTCTTTGGGAATGGATTTTATTTTTCATGCATTTGTTGTTTAGTCGTTCAGTCGAGTATGACTCTCTGTGACCCTATGGGTCGCAACACACCAAGCACATCTTGTGTCTGGTAATTCCTGTCCCTTAGGTTTTCATTGCAAAGATACTGCAGTGGGTATACAGTTCTTTCTCCAGTGGACCGTGATTTGTATGACCTCTCTGCTATGACCTGCCCATCTTGGGTAAACCTACATGGTATCGCTCACAGCTTAACTGAGGTACATAAGCCACAATTCTATTATTACCACTGTACATATGGACATAACTATAGCAATACAGATACATCCCACATGAGGCTGGCAGTACCGGAGCTGCAGGGGTTATTGCAAAGCAGGATTAAGGTTCAAGGTGGAGAGGATGGATAACAGACACCAGCATCCACATGAAGGATAGAGGATAGGGGCTGTTCAGTATCCATCACCAGCACTAACACCACTGCAGTAATCATAAAAAGGAAAGGCCAGAGGGAGCAGGCAAAGAGTATGCCGTGCTGATATACTGCAATGCTGAGGCTTTCACAGCCACATCCAGCTCCCCACCTTGGATCCGAAAAATGCCTCCGTGTCACAGACTTTTATAGATTAGTATTTAGGGCTCCCCTGCACCACAGCATCAGTCTGTCTGCAAATAGAGTCAATTAACTGAACCTATACAAATAAACACACACCTATAGATCTTACATATGCATTGATTAATAGCATTGCACTTTCGCAAGGAGCGTGAATTTGATGGATTCTCTGAGTACCGCTTTAATTTTATATGTAAGGATATACTTCAAATATGTTTTCACGAACGGGGCATTTAATCTGTGCGATTATCAAATCTGCAAATATAAAAAGACTCCAGTTGTCAGAGTATTTTATGGCGTCTCATATCCCCCCCACGCATGAGTACCATGAGGGGTCCTTATCAATCTGTATAGTGATATGAACACATTCTGACACTGCTTATGGTCATATTCTCATTCATTAACCTATTAGGCATAAAATACAAGCCATAACCTATTTATAGTTTATTTCTCTATTAAAGTCGTGATCTCATACAGGATACTGGACACAGGTACAAATTTACGGTACATGACCTAATAATAATCAGGTGGCCATCAAAAGATGCTTAATCCCACAAACCTGATTTGACACTATCCATTAATTGATTTGCCAGTATGGATATATAGCTAAATGTAATGCTGTGTGCTTGATTTATCTACTGATAGGGCAATATTTCCCTTCCTGGATCGCTACCTTGTCATGGCTAAGGGGCTTGTGTACTTCAGTGAAGCTGTGAGCTATACCATGTTTGGTCACCCAAGATGGGCAGGTCATAGCACAAATCGTGGTCCACTGGAGAAGGAACTGGCAACAAACTCCAGTATCTTTGCCAAAAGAAATCCTTATGGATTAGCACAAACAGACACAAGATGTGCTTGGCATGCTGCAGTCCATAGGATCACGGAGAGTCGGACATGACTAAACAACTAATCAAGGGCTATATTTACTAAAATGTGACCTTGCCTAGAGCCCTCCAAACATCTAATCAGAATCTAGCCCAAAATGCGTTTCTATTCACTATTTTCTCTTACATGATTTACATTTTATTTAAATAAAAGTTACATTTTATCCATTCCCAACCTCAACTAATTATCATCATGTTTTCATAAAATAAATAACCATAAAGCAAGTGCTGTATATGTTTTATCTTTCTGTATTTTATAAAATCTACTTCTTGTCATGGTGAAGCTGTGAGCTATACCATGTAGGGTCACCAAAGATGGGCAGGTCATAGCAGAGAGGTCAGACACATTGTGGTCCACTGGAAAAGGAACTGGCCACCCACTCCAGTATCTTTGCCAAGGAAACCATATGAATTAGCACAACCAGAAACACAGACAGAGGTGCTTGACATGATGCAGTCCATAGGATCACAGAGAGTTGGACATGACTAAACAACTAATCAAGGGCTATATTTACTAAAATGTGACCTTGCCTAGAGCCCTCCAAAACATCTCATGAGAATCTAGCCCGAAATGCGTTTCTATTCACTATTTTCTCTTACATGATTTACATTTTATTTAAATAAAAGTTACATTTTATCCATTCCCAACCTCAACTAATTATCATCATGTTTTCATAAAATAAATAACCATAAAGCAAGTGCTGTATATGTTTTATCTTTCTGTATTTTATAAAATCTACTTCTTGTCATGGTGAAGCTGTGAGCTATACCATGTAGGGTCACCAAAGATGGGCAGGTCATAGCAGAGAGGTCAGACACATTGTGGTCCACTGGAAAAGGAACTGGCCACCCACTCCAGTATCTTTGCCAAGGAAACCATATGAATTAGCACAACCAGAAACACAGACAGAGGTGCTTGACATGATGCAGTCCATAGGATCACAGAGAGTTGGACATGACTAAACAACTAATCAAGGGCTATATTTACTAAAATGTGACCTTGCCTAGAGCCCTCCAAAACATCTCATGAGAATCTAGCCCGAAATGCGTTTCTATTCACTATTTTCTCTTACATGATTTACATTTGTTTTAAATAAAAGTTACATTTTATCCATTCCCAACCTCAACTAATTATCATCATGTTTTCACAAAATAAATAACCATAAAGCAAGTGCTGTATATGTTTTATCTTTCTGTATTTTATAAAATCTACTTCTTGTCATGGTGAAGCTCTGGGCTATACCATGTAGGGTCACCCAAGATGGGCAGGTCATAGCAGAGAGGTCAGACAAATTGTGGTCCACTGGAGAAGGATCTGGCCACCCACTCCAGTATCTTTGCCAAGGAAACCATATGGATTAGCACAACCAGAAACACAGACAGAGGTGCTTGGCGTGCTGCATCCATATGGTCACGGAGAGTCAGACACGACTGAAGGACTTAACAAAAACAATAATTTTATAAAATACAATATCTATGTATTATTTAACAAGTTTCTGTTGAAATGTAAACATTATTACAGAGTTTTATGTGCTATTATATATTTGTATGCACTTTGCACAGGATCTTTATAGCATAAACCCTTTTCTGTAATACTTTATCTAAATTATAATTATTGTAGTTTTTGACAATTTACTAGTGAAGGCAGCCACAGTATGCACAATCTTGGACTATAAGGTTGTTCTACTGTGTGAGGTGAGGATTCACCTTTGGATTCTATATTTGATTTTATGTTAGTTATGGACATGTGTGCTTTATTTCCTTTTTGGGAACTTTAGGTTGAGTTTAAAGCATCTTGTCTGCTCTTTCTAGCAACACTAGCTCCTCTATATTTTAATGATGATTTTAGTTTATTCCATGGAGAAAAAAAGTATTACAGAGTTGAACGTGAGTCTGACAATCACCCTAACTGTAATACAATAGGACATAAAATAAAATATAATAATAATAATAATATATACAGATGATGGTGCAGCCCTATATTCTTATTATAAAATACTTAGCAAAGTGTCCGAGACTCTTGTGTCCATATATAATAAAAAAGGAGGGGGAGGGTCATTCAGTTATTTCCGACTTTTTGTGACCTCATGGACTGTAACACACCAGGCAGATCTTTATATCCATGGTCATGCTGATCCACTTGGTGGTGTCCAATCCAAGTACTGATCAGGCCCAACCCTGCTCGGCTTCAGGGTGGTGTGACCTCTTGGTTCCCTGACTGGAATCGAACCCAGGTTGCAGTGGTGAAAGCACCAAATCCTAACAACTGGACCACCAGGGAACCCCACTTATTACTTCTGCTTTTTTTTCTCTTTAATTCTTTGAATTGTAAACTTGTCAATGTCCTCCCTACTTTGTCACTATAAACTATACATTTTTACTGTATATCACAGGGGATGGCACTGTGCAATATACTTGAGATGATTTAAAGGGCCAGTGTAAGATCTTTTCATGTTAAATCAATTTTTTAGTTCACATTAAATAACATGTGCAAACAGCAGAGTAAAGCCTTAGTAAAGCTTCAGTAATGGCAGCTGAAGACAAGAACAAGAGGTCATGATTTGATAGTAGAGGAAAGAAGATTCTGGGTGAGATAAATGGAAGTGTGGTAGGTAAATGGAAAAGTCATGAAGAAGTTGGTGGGATGATCAACACATACAGTCTGATAAGCAGGCCTGAGCTACAGTAGGCATACACAGGGTTTCTTCTTAGTTCCTCCATACAACTACCCATCTATTAAAGGACAATTGTGATAATTGTTCATATATATTGTTTTTTATAACTAAACAAAAAAATGGGCAAAAATGTGTTTTAAAAAGCAAATAAAACACAACCTTTATATTTTTTACTTTTATATGTAATTATTATTTACTCTGTGGCTCCATTTTGCTTTCTACCCTGCTGCTGTCTTTCTCAGGTGCGTTGTGTCCTTGTAAACTAACGAGTTTCTCTTTAGCACTGCTAAGAGCACTGATAGGTTTAACAACCAAATTGTGCAGACAGACACTTCCTGCATATTTAAAGTCTCTTCCCATATTACGGAGTTGATCTGCTGAAGACAAAATGGTAGATTACAGAGAGGCATAATTGAATTTTAAACAGAAAAAATTAGAAGCTTTTCTTTACATTCAAAAGACATGTTGCACATTTTTCAGCATAGTTCTACAAAATAGTAAATTTAATATATATATATATACATCATGCGTAAGGCCGGGCTGGATGGATCCAAAGCCGGAGTCAATATTGCTCAACAACCTCAGATATGCTGATGATACTACTCTGATGGCTGAAAGTGAGGAGGAACTAAAGGACTTATTGATGAGGGTAAAAGAAGAGAGTGCAGAAGCTGGCCTGATGCGCAACGTGACCCATGCATGATCCATTCAGGCTAGTTGATGGAATAACTGACACGACAACTTGAGTTGGGAGAAACAACGGGCCACAGCTTTATTTAGACACAATATAAACAAACAACCATAACTTGTTTAGATGACTAATTTAGTCCTTCCTTCTGGGGGAGGAGCCCGGCCACGAACAGTGACCTCACGCTTTGAGCCCTGCCCAAAGCCCCAATGCTTATCTTTAAGCACGCCCTGTGAGGTGGGGCCAACGCCCCCTTAGGCCAGTGGGCCGGGCAACTCACCTCCCGCCGCACAGACATAAATTAACAATACACAACATACAATAGCCACTTCTCCGAATTCTTAACCAAAAATATATATTAATTTCAACATTTCTTATTTATATTATATATATTATATATACTTTTTTTTTTTTTTTTTTTTTTAAAAGAATAAACCATAACATCTGTTAATGACAAAATACAGGGTGGGTGGGTGGGATTCCAGTCGGGAGACCGCGCTGCTGTGTTCAATGGCGCGAAACGGGCTTCCGACACGCCCCCCGACGCTCCTGATTGGCTAATAGCCTCACAGGCTCCGCTGGGTCACGTGACGCTACAGGCTGACCCAGGGAGCCTGTGCAGCCTCCGCGTCGTTCATGACCCATGCATGATCCATTCAGGCTAGTTGATGGAATAACTGACACGACAACTTGAGTTGGGAGAAACAACGGGCCACAGCTTTATTTAGACACAATATAAACAAACAACCATAACTTGTTTAGATGACTAATTTAGTCCTTCCTTCTGGGGGAGGAGCCCGGCCACGAACAGTGACCTCACGCTTTGAGCCCTGCCCAAAGCCCCAATGCTTATCTTTAAGCACGCCCTGTGAGGTGGGGCCAACGCCCCCTTAGGCCAGTGGGCCGGGCAACTCACCTCCCGCCACGGAGCATGCGAGGGACGCCTCCCGAGGCTGCGATCCCCCCCTGCTGGACATTAAAGCCAAAGCCCGCAAAACACTCTCCCTAAACTCCAACATCATCAACTCGTACCCTATTTCCGTAAGATGAACCTTATCCTTTGCGAAAAAATCATCTGCGCCGACCGGTTCGAAATCTTTATACCGGATGGCCGAGAAACCTTGTTTTCTCACAAAGCTCGCAATCTGCTGGTTTATCTTCTGTCTAGCCTTATCTAAACATACTGGGTCGCGCGCGTTACGCCATGATCTTCTCTTGATCATCTCAGACCAGATAAGGAACGTGCCAGGGAACTTCTTCACCCATTTCTCGATGTCTCGTCTCATCACCTTTAGCATTCGTCTCATGGAAACTGCCCCCAAATCGTTCCCGCCGGCATGAAAAATGATAAGACTGGGCTGCCCGTAACGCTGCGCGTACGTTTCCAAGATGCCGTCGAGCTGCGCCCAACGCAGACCCCGAATACCACACCACCTTACGCGTAAGTCCGTAACAGGAAAGCCCAGTTGTGCCTTTTCCTCGGTAACTGCGGCTAACCTATGGGCCCAGTACACGTAGGAATGGCCCACAATCCATAGTTGCTTCTGTTCCCCTGAAAGTAGAAAGCAACACCATTAAACCACTGCATTTGGCCGAACATAGGAACGAAAACGGTCTGAGTCCCACCTCCCGATGCGCTTTACTGCCGCGTCGGGCAACCCCAACCTAGCCGCTTCAGTGGCAGCTCCAATCCGAAAGGAGTGTGTCCCAAAGTCGGACTGCTTGAAACCGAGCCGGTGCAGTGCGCTTTTTAAAACTCTTTTAAACTGATACACAGACAGTGCCGTTCCATCGGCGTGGACCAGCAGCGAACACCGTCCCACCGGTCGCTGCTTAAGGTACTCCACTACACATGCATATGGGCAACACTCTGTGCCAACCTGATGCAGAACCACTTCTCTTCCTTTACCCACTTGGTCAGTCTTTGACCTCCGCAACCACAATACCACCGTACCTTCCCTGAGGCAGGTATCCACCAATTGCAGACCCCCCGAACCGTGTCTACTGTTCGCGACTAACTCCCCTATCCTAAACGCTCCGAAGAACGCCAGGGAAAAAGCCGTTCGGAAAAGTAGAGATTCAAAGGGATCCCTGCAAACCACCACCAGTTCCTGAGCCAATCTCAGCAACAGCGCAAATGTTATTGGCCGCCTACTATCTGGGCCTTTGCGCACCGCTGAACATTCCGCGCACCACTTTGCGCACTAGAAACTCCTTAGTAAGGTCCCTCTGCCCAGCAAGCTTAAACATAAAAGCAAGCGCCGTGACCTGTCTCCCTACTACGGGTTTTGATTCGCCTTGCTCGGCGCACCGCAGCAGGTACCAAAGCAAGATCCCTACGCTCTTGTCCTCCGTCGTGGCACCACCTGCCAGTGCCACTAGGCTATCCCATTTAGCCCACACGCGTCTATAAGCGTTCCACGTCGCTGGGGCAACAGACTGTCTCACGAGTCTCGTTACCTGACAGCTCCAATCTCCCAGAGCTCCTCGGGGATGAGCTCCCCCAGGGCGTTCGCACGAGGAGCCAGCGCCCTGAAACGATCCTCCTGAAACCGAGAGAGGGCGTAAGCAATTCCGTTATTCACCTTTGTCACGTGTCTTGCTTGAAACCATATGTTCAAGCGAAGGCAACATAGCACGAGATGCCTAAGCAATCTGATCACTGGTACGGATGCCGCCGTGATGTTGTTCACGGCTTCAACCAACCCCTTATTACCCGAGTGGAAAATGACTCGCCTGTCCCTGAAACAAGGACCCCATAAGTGCACTGCTACCACCATAGGAAACAGCTCCAGGAATGTAGGGTTCAGCAGTAAACCCGCCTCTTCCCATTCCCCCGGCCATGCCGCAGCGAACCATCTCCCTTGGAGATACGCCCCACAACCGATCGGTCCAGAACCATCGGTGTGCAGGTCTAGCTCTGCGCTGGTGGTGCCCTCCTTTTGAAGGACCACCCGCCCGTTAAAGTCTGCAAGGAACCTTGCCCATACCTCTGCATCATCACGCATGGCCTTAGAGACTGTTAGGAAATGATGCGGCTTCGCAATCCCTACCGTAGCCAAAGACATTCGTCTACAGAATATCCGCCCCATGGGGATAATTCTGCACGCGAAATTCAACTTCCCCAATATTGATTGCAGCCGCCGGAGGGTCACCCTCCGTGCGCCCCGCAGCGCCGTAATCTCGGCTTGCATGTCCACCACCTTCTCTAAGGGAAGACTGCACTCCATTTTGCAGGAGTCAATCCGAATCCCCAGAAAAGTCAATTGTTCCGTAGGGCCCTCCGTCTTATCATGGGCCAATGGTACCCCGAATTCTGTACAGATTTCGGTGAACACCTCCAGCATAAAACGGCAAGCGTCGTTTCTCGCTGGGCCAACAAAAAGGAAGTCATCCAGGTAATGGGTAACACTCTTGTACCCCGCCTCGATGCTCACAACCCACTGTAAAAATTTGCTGAAAGCCTCGAAGTAAGCACAGGATATCGAGCATCCCATGGGTAAACATAAGTCAATGAAGTAACTTCCGTCTACGAAGCACCCTAGCAACCGATGGCTTGTCGGGTGCACGGGGAGCAATCTGAATGCTGCCTCGATGTCCACTTTTGCCATAAGGGCCCCCTGGCCCTTCCTCCTCACCAAATCGACCGCCCGGTCAAATGACTCGTAAGACACAGTAGCCTGGTCTCTTGATATGCCATCGTTTACCGAACGGCCTCTGGGGTATGAGAGATGCTGGATCAGTCTAAATTTACCCTTCTCCTTCTTGGGGACCACCCCAAGAGGAGACACAACTAAACCCTGGATGGGCGGGGCCGCAAATGGCCCGGCCATCCTCCCCAATTTTACTTCATTAAGCACCTTACCTTTGGCTACCCCTGGGAAATCCCTAGCCGACTTCAGGTTTGGGACAAGAAAACCTTGAATGTCGACCCCACATGGAATCCGGAATCCTTCTCGGAAACCGTCCTCCAATAGGCGCGCCGCTTCGGCGGTGCCTGCCAATTTACCGTAGCGCTTTAGCCACGGCAGCATGGCGGGGAGGCGTATGGGCGTCTTGCCCCTTTGCAGGAGGCTCGCCCCTGCCTCCCTCTTTGGGTCTACTGCATCTGGACAGGGGGTGTTCACCTCCGCAGTTTGAGCATGCATGCTTAAACCTGCAGTTAGGCGCCCATCTGCAGACCCCCTCGTTGTACGAAAAACAGGTCTTAAGACCTGCTCCTGAGGCGTGGGTGGGGCCCTTACCTCCACCGGCCCCGCTCCGAAAGGGCGTCGTGACTCTCATGGGTGTCATGATATTTAGCCAATACGCCACCGCTTTGTCGCTCCATGCCATACTTGGCCTTGAGGCCAAGTATTGCCGGAATTCCTCATCGTACCGCCACCAGGCTGTACCCCCATAAACCTTGTGAGCATTCCGAATTTCGTCTATGTAGACGAACAATCCCGAACTCTGTTCAGGGTGCCGCTCACACAGTACGCAAGCCCAAATAGAAAATGCTTGCAGCCAGGTATCAAATGTCCTGGGTAGCCTAGCAAAGGATTTCCCCTCCCTGGGGCCCCTCTCGGCCAGGTCTGTTTGCCTAGACATAGGAAGAAGGGAAAACAACTCTATAAACTCCCTCCTCCAGATCTTTTCCTTTACTTCCTGTGGAAGGTGTGCACCCAAATTATCCAACGAGCAGAGGACTATGGGCCTCATGGCTGCGTCGGTAACCCCCACAGTGTTATTCCCAACTGCTGCTATTGCGCTGCCTACCGGCTCGGGCGCGCGCAAGCTAGCTAGCGCCTCGCTCGCGCTCGCTGGCGCCACTACCGCTGCTGGCTGGGACCATGCACCCTTTGCTAGCCCCCCTATCCACGCTCCCATGTCGCGCTCGCTAACTGCAATGTTATGCGCAGCTAATAGAGTCCTTAATGACCCCATAAAACCACCCTTGTCTGCTGCGCAGCTCAATTCTGAGCGCTCACCTGCTTCTGGAAGCTTAGGAGTAGATACGGCCAACGGAGTATCCCCGCGTCTCTCCTGACGCTCCGGGGACTCTGACCGTCTGGCCCTCCGCGGGCTTCTCCTCTCAGATCCGGTGCAAGCACAGCTGCACCGACAAGATCTTCTGCTTCTAGACCGGGATCTCCTTCTAGATCTGTGGGTACAAGAAGAACAGTCACTAGCTCTCCGCGACCTGCATGCCCGCGCCCATACCGCCCTTTCCTCGTCTGAGGAAGGGTCCTGGTCAGCTAAGCTTGCGCGGCTGGAGTAGGCTAGCACTGCCTCCGCCGCCCCCTGTAGGGGGCCCCCTGAGACTTCCTCGGGCGTTGGAATATCCAGCTGTTGGTCAGTCTTGGACCCTTTGCGCTGTGGCCTAACCGTATCGCCCTCAGTCTCTACTCTGCTACGCCTTAGCGGTGTGTGCGTAAATAGCAGCGGACTGTACCTGCTCGTAGCCTTCTTAGCTCGAGTGGGGCGTCCTAGCCTCGCCACTGCCGCTGTCACAGGCATGTCATCAATCATGACCATGCTGTCTTGGCTGTTCATTTCTCTGATGACCCCATCTCTTCTCTCTCTCGTCGTCGCCATGCTCCTCTCGCTGCCAGTTGGGCGTCCCTGTAAAGTACCAGAAGCACTGTTAATTAGGGAAACCCCAGGGACCGTCTGCTTGGCACCGTGAGGGCCTGTAGGAGCCTTTTTAGGACTCCCGGCTTTACTCTTACCCCCTGCACCCCCCTTGCGGGGTGTTAGAGGGGTGTTTCGCGACCTTTGTCGCGGCCTAGGACCTTTAGGCAAGTTGGCAGGTGGTGGCCGGATTGCTAGGCCCTCACCCCCACCGCCCGTGGTCCTGGCGCTCGCTTGCCTGGGGGGTATGGGGTCCCGGCCGCCCTGACCTGTAACCCCCCCATCTCTGGTGTCTCTGCTACCTGATGGACGTGGGTCTGGCAGCCCTACAGTGGTGGGATGGGAAAAAATTTCCCTGGAGGCATCAGGATTGGCTAGGACACCAGCCACCGCAGGCTGTTCCTGTACAATGTGCTGAGCTCCAAGCGCAGAAGGCATGGGAGGTCCCAGCCTGTCCTGCACCCACCTGACCCCTTGGCTTAAGGCACGGGTCCTAACCTCAGCCAGTAAGGCCTCTAAGCCCTCTGGATCCATGGAAATAGCTAACAGGGGAACAAACAGGGGGCACAACAAGCAGCCAGACAGGCACACACAGACACAGGAACACACACAGGCACAGCACACCACAGGGAGACAGAGACACACACAGACACAAAAAACGGAGGAGGAAAAGAACACAAAAACAGACAGGGATAGCCTCAACAGTGATATCCCCTTATATGCTGGTAAGCTGGGGTGAAATCTCAGTAATTAAACCTTCCTACTGTATTTTTCTAGCTGCAGGACCTCAGACCTCCGTCCATCCAGTCGGGAGACCGCGCTGCTGTGTTCAATGGCGCGAAACGGGCTTCCGACACGCCCCCCGACGCTCCTGATTGGCTAATAGCCTCACAGGCTCCGCTGGGTCACGTGACGCTACAGGCTGACCCAGGGAGCCTGTGCAGCCTCCGCGTCGTTCATTAAAAAGACAAAGATCATGGCAAATGGTAATCTTACTTCCTGGCAAATAGATGGGGAAGAAGTGGAGACAGTGGCAGATTTTATTTTCCTAGGATCCAAGATCTCTGCAGATGGTGACTGTAGCCATGAAATTAAATGATGTTTGCTTCTGGGAAGGAAAGCTATGGCAAGCTTGGACAAGCTAGTAAAAAGTAAATATATTAAACTGTTAACAAAGGTCTGCATAGCTAGAACTATGGTATTCTCAGTAGTAACATACGGATGTGAGAGCTGGACCATAAAGACGTCCGAGCAACATAGAATTGTGGTGTTGGCGAAAACTACTTAGAGTCCCTTGGACTGTAAGAAGATCCAATAAATCAGTACTTCAGGAAACCAAGACAAACTGTTTACTAGATGGTATGATCATGGGGCTAAAACTCAGATATTTTGGCCGTATCATAAGACGGCAGTATTCCCTAGAAAAGACTCTGATGCTGAGAAAGATTGAAGGCACAAGAAGTGGATGGAGATGGATAGATGAGATCACTGAAGCAATGAACATGAACTTGATTGAGCTCAGAGGGGCGTGCTGCAGTCCGAGTCACAGAGAGTCGGATGCAACTGAATGACTAAATAACAACAGCAACATATATATATATACGTATATATATATATATATATATGTATATATATATATATATATATGCGCATAGTCCAATATGCTTCATTACTCTTTTACCCTGCATATTATATAGAACTAGCGAATTGCCCGTCAAAAAATGGCGACAATGAAATTGTAAGTGAGCTAATGCTGTTTGGTGTATACTAATAAAATAACTAATAGATTAATAAAGTAATATACTTTACCTATTTTGAAGCATTGTGTTGAAGAGCTGCAATGTGTTTTGATGTTGCTGCAGCATTAGTGGTGTGGAGCTGCTGTGTAAGCGTGCTGAATGTGTGCAGTGTAATAGTGTGCGTGCGCGAGACCAAACCGTTAACGTACTCGTGTACTTCCGCATTGTCGTAAAATGGCGGGTAATGTGTGGTATGCGTCTGTAGCGGAATATCCGTAGGTGTTTTGTGGTGTTTTGCGTGTTTCTTGGGGTGTTTTGCGTGTTTAGTGTGTTGTAGCCTCGTTTTCGTTTTGTTCGGCGGCCCGCAAGCGTGAGCAATGGCTCGAGCGGGCTCGCATGCTCACAACTATATATGTGATACACACACACACATTATATACACACACATTATATATATATATACACACATACACACACACACATTATATACACATACACACAATATACACACACACACAATACACATATATACACACACACACATTATATACACACACACACACACACACACACATTATATACACATACACACACACAATACACACACAATACACATATATACACACACACACACATTATATACACACAATACACATATATACACACACACACATTATATACACACACACACACAATATACATATATACACACCCACACATTATATACACACACACACACACATTATATACACATACACACACACAATACACACACACACACAATACACATATACACACACACACACACATTATATACACACACACACAATACACATATATACACACACACACATTATATACACACACACATTATACACACACACACAATACACATATATACACACACACATTATATACACACACATTATATATACACACATTATATATACACACACACACAATATATTGTGTGTGTGTATATATATATATATAATGTGTGTGTATATATAATGTGTGTATACACACACAATATACACACACATTATATATATACACACACACACACACAATAAGATGGAGATGAGGCACATATACAATGACTGACTGTAATGTACGGTGTAATATATGTTACACATGCACATATAGGTGTATGCACTGACTGTATATCTGCACACACACACTATATACACACACACACTGTATACACACACTATATACACACACACTATATACACACACAGTATATATATATATACACACACACACACTATATATACGCTATATATATATATATTAAAAAAACACACAGTATATATATATATATATATATATATATATACACACATATACTGTGTGTTTTTTATATATATATATAATATATATATATATACATATATATATATACATATACTGTGTGTTTTTTATATATATATATATATATATATATATATATATATACATACACTGTGTGTTTTTTTTATATATATATATATATATGTTTTTTTTTTATATATATATATATATATATATATATATACTGTGTGTTATATATATATATATATATAAAAAAAACACACAGTATATATATATATATATATATATATATATATACACATATAGTTTTTCTCCCACACCTATATAGAGCTCACTCCTGTGGTCCCAGGCCCTATCATGTGCCCTCTCACCCCACATGAAGCCCTATCAGGCTCTACTCACCTGTCCAGCCCGGGGGGCAGGCCTGTGTGTGCTCGGGGAGTCCCCGTGTATGTCCGTGGCTCGCTGTGCTCCTGGGGGGGGCCGCCCGAGGGTAGGGGGGAAGTATAGTGAGGTGGTGAGCGCCTCCATGCCTGCCTGCTCTCCGGCTGCATTTGTGGGAGTGGTGACTCCGCCGACACACAGCGGCAGCGCCGAAATGGGAGCAGTCCCAGCCGGTAAGCTGGCTGGACTGGCCTCTGAACATGGGGGTATAGAGACACCACAGAGAACCCCTATCAGGCTCCACTCACCTGTCCAGCCCGGGCAGGGCCTGTGTTTGCTCGGGCGCTCCATGCCAGCAACTGGCAACAACTCACACTGTTGCTGGGGGTGAACCCGAACCGGGGACTGGGCGGCCCTGCGCGGGGCATTGTGGGGAGGAGGTGGCTGCTCCATTCCAGCAACTGAGGGCCGCGGCTCGCTGTGCGAGCAGCGGCCCTCTCTTTGCGAGGGCCGCGGGCTCGCTATGCGAGCCCGCAAGCGTGAGCAACGGCCCGTACGCTCACAACTATATATGTGATAGTTGCTGCATTCTAAATTTTTTACGAATTAATTATTGCAAAATTTAAATAACTATCACGTTTGAGTTCCCTCATTTTGTTTCTCAGAAAAAAGCACTGTTTGTAAATCTATCACGGCTATCACATATATAGTTGTCAGTGTTGGTGACGTTTGTGATGTTGGTAACGCAGTTGCGACCTCGCAAAGCGAGGTCACAACTGCAAGCCTTGCAAAGCGAGCCATGTACGGCGCAGGACTTAGGCTGGATGAGCGCCAAAGGCATTCATCTGCAAGGCGAGCCGTGTACGGTGCTCATCTGCGAAGCCTTGCAAAGCGAGGCGAGCCATGTAGGCACAGGACTTAGGCTGCATGAGCGCCAAAGGTGCTCCTTGCAGCCAGCTGCGCAGTGAGGGTCACAACTGTGAGCCAAGCGCGTAAGTCGAAAAACCCTAAAAAAAAAAAAAAAATTGAACAAATATAATAACACACTCACACACAGGACAGGGAGAGAGCCAGGAAGCCTGGGAGTGAGGTTACAAGTGACTTTGAGCCATATTTGGGGGTTTTCGTCAATTCAAAATCAGCTAGGCTAGGAAAAAAATGTTGGACGAAAGACGTAAATATTTCTGAAACTGGATGAAAACGAGGCTGGGCAAAGCCAGGCACACGAGACTTAGAAAATACATGAAGGCAAAGACAGTAACACTTACAAGAACAACGCCAGGCACGCAGGGACCTTGAAAATAAATCAAAAGTCCTTCAGCGCGTAACACGCAAACATACAGCAGACACACAGAGAAAAAACACACAGGGAAGTGACAGGGGGGAGATGGTGGAAAGAGACACATTCCCAAGCACAAAAACTAACTGTAGGAGCTCATCGTGGGGCTCGCAATGAGCCATTGTGTGGCAAACAGCATTGCCAGCCTTACTATTTTAATCCCATCATTTTTGATGGGCAATTAGCTAGTTAATTATAGGCCTCAGCTTTTTAAATAGATAGAATGAGCCTACAGGATTGGGTCTATTTGTTCTTATCCAACATACAAATCTCTCTTTCTGGCAATAATAAAACTTGCACAATCGGGAAAGCTGACACCTCTATATGTAGAAAAAAAACATCTGGCAGAAAGAGGGTGTGTGTGACCCAGGCCGTGGGGTTTATGGGATATCTGTTCCTACTATGAGTTTCATGCATGTGAGAATGAGTAACAAAATATCTAAGAAAACATCCTTTGATGTTCGAACCAAAATTGACATTATAGCTTGCAAATCGTGCATGTCTTTGCAGCGTTTGAGTAGATTATTTTACAATTCTCTACCCTGTACAGAGCTACAGAATATGGCCCTCATTCAATTGTGATTTTGCCAATTGAATAGGGCTCTAAATAAGCACATAATATATATTTTTTAAAGAAGTTTGTAGTTAGTGAAAACCTTGCTTTTGGATAGATGCTTAATAACTAAAAACTTCTTTAAAAAATATATGTGATGTGCTTATTTAGACCCCTATTCAATTGGCAAAATTGCAATTGAATGAGGGCCTATGTTGGCACGTCACGTATAAAGAATAATAATAGTTATTATTTTTGTTATAAGAAAGCCTTTGCTTTTCCATAGCTATTGTCAACACTGTTTAGGGCTGATGTCTCCAGCTGTGTGTTTGATGAGTGCAATTTCTAAATTAATAAAATGTATAGTTAGCAATGTAGTTGTATTTATACTTCAATAAATATTAAGTTATTTTTTTTACCCCATAAAGCAGTATTGTAAACAGATTACTAGTAAACAATAAAAGATTATTGATTAAAAAAAAACGATTGCTAGTTTCTTAGTGTACCCTACTTTACATATAACCCATTCTTTTACAACATCATGGAAAGGTAGTTTCTTATATGGTGGAATGGGCATATTAAGACATGAGGCTGCTCTAGGCCAATAAGATCTGTGCACCCCCTCCCCACTGGCAGCTCCTCCGTTATATATCTTGACACATATGTTTATATGTGTATATGTATATATGTGCGTTGATACCTTGTTGTGGTGAAGGGGCTTGTGTATCTCAGTCATAGCACAGCGGTCAGACAAATGGTGGTCCACTGGAGAAGGAACTGGGAACCCACTCCAGTATCTTTGCCATTAAAATCATATGGATTAGCACAAAGACACAAGATGTGCCCAGCCACGCTACGGTCCATACAGTCATGGAGATTCGGACACAACTGAACAACAACAAAAGCTATCAGTAGGTTCCAATATATGTGTTGGATATTTAGTGTAGATTGCGACAGGATAAAATGATAATTCTTTCATAAACAGTTTATCAAATCTGAGGACTGTCATACTGTAGACTAAGTAAACTACTTGCACAGATTGCTTGTGACTCACAAAATCTAAACTTTATAAATGTTTAAAAAGATGTATAAATGCATAATATGGTAAATCCCCTTTCAATAATCCCATTTAATTAAGTGGAAGTTGTCAGGTGATTTGCATCACCCAGTGACCATTTGGCATTTACTTAGAGGCAACTCCTATCATATAAAAAAAAAAGGGCAATGGCATATTCACTGGCTGGCTGATAATGGCTATGTGATCTCTTCCCGGCAGGGGATTCTGGGATTCCAGCACTTGTTTCCTATATTAATATGTACAGGCTACGGCAGTACAGACATTCGACTTCACAGAACCTTCTTTCTACAGGTTGAAGCTATTTAAATTACATTATATATATTTAAAACCCATTTCATGGAAAGTTTGTGGTCCTATCCTGTTATGGTTACGGCACAGCCCCCCTCTGCAGTGCTAGAGATGGCGCTGCCGATATTACAGTGCTATATCATAGAGTCAAGGCTTAGGTAAACTATTAGGGTAAGTTTAAGGGTTAGGCAACCATTCTAAGGTTAGAACTTCTCTAACATATCGGCATCGCTACAAAATATCTGCAGGGCCATCTAGCGGTTGGTCGTCGCACTGCAGTGGCAGACCTGTGCCGTAACTATAACAGGATAGATCCAGTATTGTTTAACATATTGAAATGTATTTTAAGATGTTTCTGTTTTGTCACCACCAGCAGTGGCGTGCAGCAGCCAGTAGGTGGCGTGTTGAGACTGTTCAATATGTTCTTAGAGTAAGTGTTAGATTTATGGGTTAGGTTTAGGGTAGTGGCAGATGATCATCTGCCACTACCTTAACCCTAAATGTAAACCCTAAACCTAACTGTAAAGCCTAAACCTAACCCCTAATCCTAAGAAAAATTGAACAAAGTCTCAGTGAGTCACCATCCCGCCACCTACTGGCTGCTGCATGCCACTGCTGGTGGGGACGAAATAGTAAAGGTCTATATTTTATACCATGGTAACAGTGCATTTTATGGTAGCAGTGTGATAGAAAATACATTATCCCAGGTAAACAAGTAAGATAGCTCTTTCTCCTATCAATTAAGTGAAATTAAAATCAGAATGGCCGCATGATATCAACAAGTCTAATATAGTGAACAATAAAATATAGAATATAGGAATCCCTCCAAATTCATAATTACTAAAAAAAAAAAACACTTCCCATTGCATCTCATGTTATAATCTAACACTTATAATAGTGAAAATAAGCTTGTATAATGAATAAATAGGTATTAAAAGTGAAAACTCATATAGTGGTTGCTCATATAATGTGGTATTCTTATACCACTAGAACGATAACACATTTTATAGAATGTGGCCCTAAACAAGTATGCATTTTTTCTTTTTTGTCAAATGTTTGTGATTTCATTTATAAAAATATAAATCACCCAGCCCCTCTGACGCATACACCATATGTGGTACAGATAAAAGTGCACATCCCCATTAAGATGTTTAGGTCACGCTGGCTCACAGCTGAACATCTGCAGGCAGAAGGGAAGCCATTTTCAGTGACCTCCTGCAGGAGGCAAGTGAGGAAACATCCTGGTGTTAAACAGGGATTAAGGAATATTTTCCTGAACAAAGCCACTAATGTAAATAACGTGCAATGGAGACAGTTTAGGGTAAAAATATAATGTATTCTGAAAATATGTCTGGGGCTCACCTTAGCTTCTCAAATCAGCCATTTTGCAGAACACATTTTAATTTTACCACATAAGTGAAATTCGCTGTAGCATTAGACGTTACCATTTTGTGGAATAAGCTCCCAGCAGAATTTATCAAATCTAATACTGTGAGTTTTTGGGCAGAAAGAGTAAGAAATAAATAGAAAAGTCTTCTGGCAGAAGTGGTAAGGGGGGACTAATACAAGACGACCACAGAAAGGTAACTGAGATGTGCTTTTCTGACAATTAATTTAGCCAAATCTTTTTAGGCAACTAATGTGGACTGACTAGATGGATTTATTGGTTATCTGCTGTCAAAATCTACATATCTGTGATGGTCTCTGAGTTTTCAATCTTGCAATGTGCTTTGGGGAAAGCAATACGAATGCCCCCGACCATCCCTCTTAATCATGGCCCCAGTTCCGAAAACCAACAAAATAGAACCGGAGTCCTATTCCATTATTCCTAGCTGAAGTATTCAGGCGACCGGCCTGCTTTGAACACTATAATTTTTTCAAAATAAACGCTTCAGACCCCCAGGACACTCAGTCAAGAGCATCGGGGAAGCGCCAAGAGGCAGGGGCTGGGACAGGTGGTAGCTCGCCTCACGGGAGATCGCCAGCTCGATCCCAAGATCCAACCTCAAGCTTTTTAACTGCAGCAACTTTAATATATGCTATTGGAGCTGGAATTACCGCGGCTGCTGGCACCAGACTTGCCCTCCAATAGATTCTCGTTAAAGGATTTAAAGTGTACTCATTCCAATTACAGGCCCTCGAAAGAGTCCTGTATTGTTATTTTTCATCACCGAGTCGGGAGTGGGTAATTTGTGCGCCTGCTGCCTTCCTTGGATGTGGTAGCCGTTACTCAGGCTCCCTCTCCGGAAACAAACCCTGGTCACCATGGTAGACGCAGAAAGTACCATCGAAAGTTGGTAGGGCAGACATCCGAATGTATTGTCACCGTCACAGGGACGTGCGATCGGCCCAAGGTTATCTAGAGTCACCAAAGCGGCCACTATGGACACTGCATTCTAACTCAAAGACAGGGCCCTCCATCTTCTGTAATGTGTTAATATTGTTTTGCCTTGATCACAACTTATGTATAGCGCTACGGAATATGTTGGCGCGTTACAAATAAACAATAATGAGAAGAAGAATATATGTGAAAGGCCCCTCAGAAAGAGGCAAGGAGCAAAAGTGTCTGAGATTCTAAGGAAATAGGAAAATAAACACTTATTTCTGCTATCAGTGCTGTAAAAGCAGCGTTTTATTTTACAGAATGTCACAATTTAATACTGAAAGATTATTTTTACCACAAAGTACCACTGCAAGCACCAGTCTGTATATATTGTATAGGTAATCATATACATACTGTACATATACACCGACCCCATTTAGTACCAGCTTGCATATATGATTACATTAATATGGAAGGTTTCTTGATTTAACTAGATATATACAGTGATATACCTGTGTATCTATAAGCTCTGTATCTACTGCCTAAAATCAAACAAATAGTGCTTGTTAGGGTCTGTCACTGCATCATATGCAGACATAGACGCTGTAGGGTTGGATGTCCATTGTAGTATCATAGCCTATCAGGGACCATATTTCAGCAGCATGTTGTAAGAGTGTTGCTGAGAGATGGTCACTGATTGGTTAGTATGAAATACAGCAAAGCAAGTACTACAGAGTCTGTGTCTGTATATGCTGCAGTGAGAAGACCCAAGCAAATATATGTAAATAGATACATATATATATATATATAATATATATATATATATATATATATGTGTGTGTTATAACCTAACTAACAAATATAAATCTGTTGAAAGTGAGGAGACATAGAGCATCACTCCATAGGACTGCATTGATGATGCTAAGGTGAGTAATTTAATGCTATATATATATATATATGTATTGCAGACTTTTCTCGTGCTGCCCCAATTCTTTGGAACTCCTTACCTCACTTCACCAGACTATCTTCCTGCCTCAAATCCTTCAAAATCTCTTTAAAAATACATTTATTCAAAAAAGCCTATCATCTTTAGCCTCTTCATTCACTATGCATCTATCACTCTCCTGTACATCACCCACACCCTTTAGAATGTAAGTTTGCAAGTTTTCAATCTTGTGAGGTGCTTTAGGGAAAGCACAGTGTATATCTGATAGAAAGCTCAATAACAGGGTCTTCCATTATTTTCAATGTGGTGTAATTGTTTATACTTGTACCTATCCCCTGCCAAATATGTATGTATGCACGTTATAAATAAAGGATAATATATATATGTATATATATATATCAACTATAATAATTCTGGTAAGTGTGTAATGCTCCATGGGAGGTTTGCAATGTGTGACCAATATCGTAAGCGTTCCGGAAACTGACAACTATTATAGTGATATATAATATATAATATATATATATATATATATATACTGATAACTGTATATACTGTATATATATATTGTGCATATGCGTGAATATGTGCATATATATATATATATATAACACAGTGTGTTATATATATATATATATATATAACGCATGTGCATGCGAAAGCCCATAACTTTGCGAGCCTTACAGACAAGCTCTCTCTCCCAAGTGTCTCTTTCCCCCCACTCCCTCCCCAGTGTCTCTATCCCCTCTCCCTCCCCAGTGTCTCTTTCCCCCCTCTCCCTCCCATGTCTCTTTGCCCCCTCTCCCTGGCCTGTGTTCTTTTCTTTTCCCCTTATCTCCCTCCCCTTTGTCTTTCCCCCTCCCCTTTCTCTTCCCCCTCCCCTTTTTCTCTTCCCCCCTCTCCCTCCCCTGTGTCTCATTCGCCCTCTCCCTCCCCTGTCTCTCTTTGACCCCCTCTCCCTCTGTCTCTCATTTGGCATTTACGGGTTTGAAAACATTTGGGGGCTTGGCGGCGGTTAAACCCGTAACTTTTTTCAAGCCTGCAAGGCTTGAATCTTAAGTCGCTATTGCTCAAAGACTTGCCGGCTTGAAAAAAAAGTTAGAGGTTTAACCACCGCCTTTTTTTTTTCAAGCCTGTAACTCAGAAGTCGTTCGGAGTCTCTTCCCCCCCCCCCCTCTAACATTCGCCTTTGCTGCTCATTGCGAGCAACGCATGCGCAAGCCCATAACTTTGCGAGCATTACAAGCAAACTTGCAATTATGACAACTATATATATATGATGAATATTCAGGGTATTGCAGTAGCAAGATGTGCGCTCTTGTAAGCTAGTCATGAAAACTATGAATATGTTTTTCCAATAAAAAAGGTATCACTATATACTGCAATACTCTGGTTATTCGTCTAGATTACTGGACACTCATGGAGAGAGAGAGATGGAGAGAGAGAGAGAGATGGAGAGAGAGAGAGAGTTTTATATGTGCTTTTTTTTAATAAATGATTATTTTATCTTGAATCCAGCCCACCATCCTGCTGTCTGTCCCACACAAAAGTATTTGGACAGTGCTGTTATTCCACATATGGAAGAAATCTTGTAGTTTTGAGTGGGTGGAGATGAGGGAGGAGCATGAAAGCCATAGGTCCAGGGAGTAATCTGTGGGGCAATGAGAGGGATTTTTTTTTTTTTACTAAGAGCTGGTATATAAAAAATATATAAACCTAGTATAGATGGAAATAACTTGCACCTCTGATATAGAATTGTACAGCTACTTCTAGATAATATAGCAAGCCAGTGGAAAGCGTAGACTGACTGTATTATAACTGTATTATGAGTATGACACTGTGCAATTATGTGTATCAGGAAATATGAGGTTGCATTTATGCTATTCAATGCAGTGTGTATCAGTACAGTTGTTGTTGTTCTTTAGTTGTTCATTCCGGTCTGACTCTCCATGACCCTATGGACTGCAGCATGACAGGTACATCTTGCGACTGGTTGTCCTCATCCATAAGATTTTCACTGGAATGAGTTGCCAGTTCATTCTCCAGTGGACCATGATTGGTCTGACCTCTCTGCTATGACCCTACTATAGAGCAAAGCTTCACTGAGATACACAAGCCTCTTCACCACGACGAGGTAGAGATCCAGAAGTAATTAGCGATTGAGTACAGTAATTAGTGCTTATTCAGATTTAACACGTTCACAGTGGTGTATACATGTCTACACTTTGTTGACTATACATATAGATGTTAAAATTAATATTGACAGTTGTCCATCAGCCCTTGTCCTGGGGTCTGCTGTCAGGGTTTTTCCTGTTATATGCCCACTAACACGCAATGGTTCTGCTGTCCCAATACTTTATAACACAGTTTTAATAGTGGCCAATGCCTCTCTTGATTAGATGCACCCATCTCACTCCTGACTGCTGGTGTAAAGTGTAAGAGGACAGAGCTACATGAAAGATCTCCCATCAATTAATTAGTACTGTCGGCTCATTAAGGCAGAGGGGGAGGCTGGGATACATCCATCACATGGATCGCACGAATCTAGTGATGTTAATTAGCTGAGAGAGTTTAGCGCGCGGGTGAGGCAGTCATTACCATCCAGCTCACATGGTCATTAACATTTTAATTACCTTTCCTGCTTCGTTAAGGAAGGCCAGGGGGATAAGCTAGGGTTAATGCATTAATAGAATCTGTAAGAGCGGGAAGTCAGTGATGATATGCAGCAAGAGACATGTTTGAGATGCAGGTGGAAGGGGGTTGGGACTTAGGTGGAGATTCACTAAGCCTCGCAGGGGCTGTGAGTGGATGTAATAGACATTGTAGCTTGTGAGAAGCACATAACAGGCCCTGAAATGCTTGATGTATCTCCCTTTATTGGAGAGAGAATAAGAAAGAGCTGGGGTATCATATGGCAACTGAAATGTGGGTGACGAGGAACTGAAGTGATTAAATAGAATTCATTAGGGGGTCCTTTACCTCTGCACCTTTGCAAAAGCTGACAGCTGCAATCCCACCGCCAACCGACAGATGGCGCTGCCGATTTTCATATAAGGCGCACCGACAGAAGAGGCCTTGAGCTATGAGAGGCGCACCCAAGGCCCTGGGGGGCCAAGGACACACACCGAACATATTGATGGCCTCGCTGTCGACTCAGCGCCGTCGAGTTGCGCCACGTCAGAGGGGAGAATAGTTCTTTGCCTTATAACAAAGATGACGGCGCCCGAAAATTTACAGCGCCCTCTGCCGGATGGCTCATGTAACTGCAGCTGTCATTGCTGATAGATACATCCCATTAGGGTAAGGGGTAAAATACCTGTGATATGGCTGCTGCATTTCAGTTAAAAGAAGTAGGATCTATCCTGTTATGGTGTCGGGACAGGGCCTTCAACCGCTAGATGGCGCTGCTGATATGTGAGAGAAGTTCTAAGCTTATAATGTTAGCCTAACCCCAACCCTAACAGTTTATCTAAGCCTTGACTCTATGGCATGGCACCGGAATATCAGCAGCGCCATCTAGCTGATGCTCACCACCATTGCTGCTGCCTTGTGCTGCGCTACTATAAGAGGATAGGTCCAAGAAGTACATTTAAAAGCATGTTTTAAACATTTTAAAAGTTTTTTTGCATGGAATCTATTGCTGCAAAGTTTAAAAAATCGGTGTGCAGAACAATTAATACATACCGTATTTTAATTGCTTTGCAACTATAGCTTTACAATGCCAGCAACCTTGTTCCGATATGTCATTTTCAGACATGACACTAGAGGGAGTAAAAAAAAGCTGATTTTATCACAATGTTAAGGAGGATCTGCAATATGCATCTTTTATAAGCTGCTCTTTTAGTGATGGTCAGACTATATGAAAGGGGATATAGCAGATATACAGTGGTAAGTGGTGTTGAGGAAGATTCACTATGCTTCATGGAAGGCTGTAATGTCTATTTCCTATAAGGAAATTGCCATCTCTTTGTCCACACCCATTCACAGCTCCTGTAAAAGCTTAGTGGATCCCGTTCTCTATACACTAAATAATAACCAAAGTGAAGATCGGGGACAAAATAAGACAAAGGTAGGATCTTTCCTCTTATGAGTACTCCAGCAGTGGCTGTTGCAGCAGGAGATTCCAAAATTGTACAGTTTGTAAGCACTGCTAAAATAATACACACTTTCCGAAAACCCCTTAACCCTTACCCGAACCCTAAAGCTATGACATCGGCAGCAAAATCTTGGCAGCGACTTTTAGCGGATGTTCACTGTCACCGCTGCCTGTGTTGGTGGTGTGCTGGAGTACTCATAAGAGAAAAGGATCCAAAGGTATGTTTATGGTATAACTTCAGAAATGCCGGCACCCATATGGAAATAGACCAATCTGGGATCTATCCCATAAATTCACCAGCTCTGACAGCTGCAGTGCCAGTAAGTAGCCGCTAGATGGCGGTGTGGATATTTTGCAGCGCTGCCAATATTTCACACAAGTTGCCTAACCCTAACTTTGTGGTATGGGCACTGAAAATCGATAGCGCCATCTAGTGGTTGGTGGGCGGCACTGCTGCTGCGACTGCTGATGAATTTTTGGCGAATTTGAAGAAAGCAAGGACCCCGATCTGGCAAGAAGTACCAGAATCACATAATGGGTCAGTCAGACATTTCCTGTTATCTGCACATCCACTCTTGTTCTTAGAGTTAGGGTTTAGGGTTAGCCACTACTTTACAATGTAAAACTTATCACCTGCCACTACCCTAAACCAGAACTATAAATCATACCTTAATCCTAATAACAATTTTCAACAAACACTAGTGCAGGGGTGTCTAAACTCGGTCCTGGAGGGCCGCACCAGGCCTGAATTTGTGGATATCCTTGCTGCAAGCAGGTTAGACTATTGCTTCTATAGTCATCCCAATTGACACACCTGTGCACAGAAAGGAAATCCTCAAATCCAGGCCCTCCAGGACTGAGTTTGGACACCCCTGTGTCTAGTGTTTGCGCCGGTGACGCACCATCCACCATCCACTGGTCACTGCACGCCGCTGCGCAGGCAAGCACATAAAAGGAAATATTATTGCCATCCTTCCACAGACGGGAACCTTTGCAGATGAAGGGGCAAGGAAAGAGGGAGGACAGAGTTGGTGGTGGAGCTACTGCTGATGCAGCAGGTGCACAGCACCAGGGCCCACAACAGGCTGGGGGCCCCCTGCTACTGTCAGCAACCTGGAGAAAAGGGAAACTCTTAATTTATTAGGACAGGGGCACATAATCATCACCCTAGGTGTCATTTAACCATAAACATATATTCTTGGCTTTTTTTTATTGAACTCTACAGGTTGTATTGAGAGTTTGCAAAGGGGACCCCAATTATTTTGCACTGGGGCCCTCTATTTACTAGCTCTGCCACTGCACAGAGTCACTATTTAGGACCACCAGCTCCACCTCAGCCTCATTCTGACCACTTCTAATGACTGTTAGTTTTTCCTGGTCTCTGAATATTTTAATCTGCGCAACAAGTCTGACAGCCCAGGCGTCAGTCCTAGAGTAAATATATATGTGACTGCTGTGCAAATAACTGCTCATTATAGTAAACACTGTGCAGCCAGTGCAAATGTGCAATGATGACGTGAAATGTGTTTGAGCAAACACCAACTTGAGCTTGAAAGCTTCACAGTTTGCAGAAAGCTAAATGATCCCTTACACAGTGCAACCAATGTGTGTATATGACTTACATGGATACAGGCTTCACGCATCAGTGAGATGCAGCTGCTCTAGTCATTTACTAATCATCATTATTACTCTTTAATTATATGTACATTTCTTATCTTTTGTGTATAGCCCCTCTTTATAGGAACACTGGAATTACATTTGATAGCACCATGTTTTAGAAATATAATTGCAATTGGTTGTCATTAAAATATCTGGTTATTTTCCTGTTTCATCCCTGCCAGCAGTGGCGTGCAGCAGTCACTAGGTGGCGTGATGGTGGTGTGCTGATACTTTGTTCAATTTGTTCTTAGAAGCAGGGCTAGATTTAGGGTTCAGGTTTAGGGTAGAAAACAACAAAGTCAGAGGTGCTCATCAGAGAACGAACCAACCTTAATAGGTTAGTTCTATAGCCATGATAAGCTACTCTGAGAGCAACCTCTTTTAGCTCACTTGTGCCCTTCACAGGGAGAAATCTCCTGTAGCATATCAGTCTGGTCCCACTCAAAAGTGACCCAACCCCGAAATACCAGGCAATTCTACCCTGAACAGGAGAAACAGCAAACCCCAGACGCGTTTCGGCCTTTATGGGCCTCGTCATGAGGTGCAGCTGAACTCCTAAGGCACAGTGAGCAAGGGGTCCACGTCTGGAGTCCCCTATTACCCTTAGGGAGACTAAACCCTAAAGGTAATTTTGCATATAGAAAACAACAAAGTCAGAGGTGCTCATCAGAGAACGAACCAACCTTAATAGGTTAGTTCTATAGCCATGATAAGCTACTCTGAGAGCAACCTCTTTTAGCTCACTTGTGCCCTTCACAGGGAGAAATCTCCTGTAGCATATCAGTCTGGTCCCACTCAAAAGAGTGACCCAGACCCGAAATACCAGGCAATTCTACCCTGAACAGGAGAAACAGCAAACTCCAGACGCGTTTCGGCCTTTATGGGCCTCGTCAGTGAGGTGCAGCTGAACTCCCTAAGGCACAGTGAGCAAGGGGTTTGACTTTGTTGTTTTCTATATGCAAATTACCTTTAGGGTTTAGTCTCCCTAAGGGTAATAGGGGACTCCAGACGTGGACCCCTTGCTCACTGTGCCTTAGGGAGTTCAGCTGCACCTCACTGACGAGGCCCATAAAGGCCGAAACGCGTCTGGGGTTTGCTGTTTCTCCTGTTCAGGGTAGAATTGCCTGGTATTTCGGGGCTGGATCACTCTTTGAGTGGGACCAGACTGATGTGCTACAGAGATTTCTCCCTGTGAAGGGCACAAGTGAGCTAAAAGAGGTTGCTCTCAGAGTAGCTTATCATGGCTATAGAACTAACCTATTAAGGTTGGTTCGTTCTCTGATGAGCACCTCTGACTTTGTTGTTTTCTTCAGGTTTAGGGTAGTAGCAGATCAAAAGCTTTACATAGTAAAATAGTGGCACGCACAGCACTGTACTACTTTTCTATGTAAAACTTATTATTTGCCACTACCCTAACCCTAAACGATAACCTTAATGCTAAACGTAACCCTAAAAACAAATGTAAAAAGTATTGGTGCGCCACCTAGTGACTGCTCCTCTCCCCTGCAGGCGGAACAAAACAGGAAAGATCCAAATAGCTGATTGGAAGTGCTAGATAACTGATTTGATTACATTATCGATTGTAATTAACTCTCAAACTGATGGTAATGCCCTGGAAAAGCATGCACAGCTGGTTAAATCAGCATAGACAAAGAGGCTTGTAAATGTTGAAGCCTGTGTCTTTATTTATTTTGATACCAAGCGGGAGAGGCGGAGCAAGTGAATGGACAACCTTGGTGCAAAATTATTTGGGATCCCCCTGCAACCTCACTTATCGACCCTGTAAGGGTCAATATAAATTACATATACAAATACATATGGTGATCAGATCACCTTTTTATAAAGTAATAATCTGCCATTCTCATCTAATAAAATAAAATTCTGTACCTTTCCTGTTAAGATCCTGCCAGTGCAGATGCGTGCAGCGCCCAGCAGGTGGCGCGACAGTGGTTGTTGAATTTGTTTTTAGGGTTTAGGGTTAGAATTATGGTTTTGGGTTTAGGGTAGTGGCAGATGATAAGCTTTAAATAGTAAAGTAGTGGCGTTTATCATCGGCCACTACCCTAACCCTAAATCCTAACTCTAACCCTCACCCTAAGAACTAATTCTCAACGCACCACTATGCGCCATCTACTGGCCACTGCTTTCCACTGCGCTGGTGAGGGTATAACAGGAAAGGTCCTAAGACTTCTCCTTTATTGGCAGAAGCAGAGGGCCCCTACCCTGTTGTGGGCTCTGGAGCTTTGCACCTGCTGCACAAGCAGTACTGTCTGTACTTACTACCCCCAACTATGGGCCTCATTCAATTGGAATTTGGCCAATTGAATAGGGCTCTATATAAGCACAGAACATATTTTTTTACAGAAGATTTTAGTTAGTGACGACCTTGCTTTTGTATAGAAGTTCCCTAACTAAAAACTTCTGTAAAAAAATATGCTCTGTGCTTATATAGAGCCGTATTCAAATGGCCAAATCGCAATTGAATGAGGTACTATGAGCGTTAAATAAGCGCCTCAAGTAAAGTAATTACAGTAGGTAGGAGTGATCTTTTTAGATTTTAGTAAATTGTGTAGGTTAGGGTCCTGACAGATAATAAGCTTTACACTAACAAGACATTCACTAAAATCTTTGTCGCGCCACCAAGTGGCCGATGTCTGTCACTGCTGGAGGTCAGCTAACTGGAAAGATCCCAAATTTGTATTAACAACCAGTTGTAATGATATTTATTTATAAGTTCACTTTTCATTTACTGTGTACCATAAAGTCATACTAAGCCATTTCCTCAAAGCCGTTTGCAGTGCACATTAATGTAGATGGAAGGACACACTGCTTTGCAATGCATTGCAGCCTCATCCATACCGAGAGTGTCATCCAATAAACAGGAAGGGGGGATCCAGACTACAGAAGGGGTATTTAGTTACTGCGCTCTGGCACGACACCTCACTTGGGATAGTGAGGAGCTTTTCCCACCTCATAACTCTGCTCCCCTCCTTGGCTCCCCCTCTCTAGTCACTAATTTACCTTGGATGTCAGATACACCAGTTCCTCCTCACTATAATAACTGTGAATGAGAGGAGGCTGAATGTGATGCATCCCGTAGAGCGTCAGTGTCTATGAATCACGCATCTTGGATTTATTTTGATGACTTGCTAATACTTAGCTTCCCTCTGTAAATGGAAATACAGAGCTAGTGTTACCAGCTCTTGCAGACCACATATAATAGGACAAGTGGGCAGATATTTGGAAAAGTTAAAGAGTTAAAAGGTGGATTTAATAATTTTACTTCCTATGTTACTGTAGCAGGTTTATTGAATGTCTTAAAATATAGAAATCTTAATAAATAGTGCCCATAGAATAACATAGATTGTAAAGAGGGACCTTTCCTGTTATGTCTCTGCAAGAGCAGTGGCTGCAGCAGCCAGCAGATGGCGCAATGTAGTTCACCTATACCGTGTTGAATTTTTTCTTAGGGTTAGGGGTTAGGTTTAGGGTTACAGTGAAGGCTACTATTTTTCTATTATTATTATTTTCTTTATCTGTAAAGTGCCAACATATTCTGTAGCACAATACAGGGTAAGCTGAAGTCAAAACAATATTAACACAATGATGAGAAGAGAATGAAGGGCCTGTCTATGTAAAGCTTACCATCTGCCCACTACCCTATCCCTAAACTCTAACTCTATCCCTCACCCTTAGAACAAATTCACCAAAGTCAAACTACTGCACGCCACTGTGCTGACGGGGACATAACAGGAAAGATCAGCCTCTGAGATATACACCTGAAAGTAGCATTTGAACGGGTATTGTGCACAGCCAATCGTACTATGCACACAAACTGCCTTTTTTCTTAGGGATTACTTGAGCATAGGTAGGTGGATCATTTAAACCGAATAAAACAAAATAACTCACAATCAGAGTGACCCAGAAATCCTGGACTGTCCTGGAGAAATATACTGGACATTTCCTGTTTCACCCCCGCCAGCAGTGACATACAGAGGCCATTAGGTGGTGCGACGGTGGCGCAGCCCGAGACTTTCTCCAATTTGTTCTTAGAGTGAGGGCTAGACTCTGGATTTAAGGTTAGGCTAGTGGAAGCTTTACATAGTAAAATAGTGTTGCACACAGCCTAACCCTGAATCCTAAGTCTAATCCTAAACCTAACCCTAAACCCTAAATCTAACCATAACAATAGAGTTGAAGAAAGTCTCAGAGCACCACCGTTGCGACACCGAGGGCCACATTCAAATCCAAGCCCGCAACTTGCTCACCGACTGCCTCATGTCTGCGATTGAGTTACGGGCTCCCGTTCACCTCCGTTTCCGATGCTATCCAATTGCCCAGGGCGGAAACTCGCTGCCTGAGATCCGAAATCGAAAACCTGAATGCAAGCCTGTAGCTACTGCTTACAATGAGCCAATAGGAAATTAGACCGCCCCCACATTAACCCCTTGCTGCGGGGGTCCCGATCAGGACCCTGCAGGGTCCCCACATGACCCCCATGATGCAGGGGTCCCAATTGGGACCCCTGCAGGGTCCCCACATTAACTCCTGCTGCAGGGGGGTCCCCACATGACCCCCATGGTACAGGGGTCCCAATTGAGACCCCCGCAGGGCCCCCACATTAACCCCTTGCTGCAGGGACCCCCTCAGCATTAAAAATGTTTTCATTCCCCGCCGCGGGTCCTCAAAGGGCCCGCAGCACACTAATTGTTAACCCCATGTCGCAGGGGTACTGTAAGTCCCCCGCGGCAACTAACATTAACCCTCTCATGCTGCTGGGTCCCCATCAGGACACATTAACCCTTCCTGCGGTGGGTCCCAATTGGGACCCCACAACATTTTAAGATTTCAAATTTCCCGCCGCAGGTCCTTAAAGGACCTTATAGGTCCCTAAAGGACACACACTACAATTAAATTTATACAGACCCCCAGGAGCCTCTAATTAACTTCATCACTCATGGGGGTCTATACATACCCCATGAGCCCCTAATTAACCCCATCAGTCCCATAACTGTCTATATAGACCCTTATGGGACAATAATTAACCCTCACAATAACACTATAAGTGCCATGCCCTCTAACTAATTAACCCGCCCTCTAACTAATTATCCCATCTAAGTTATTAACCCCCTCTCACTAACTAACCCCCCTCTAAGTAATAAACCCCCCTCTAAGTAATTAACCCCCCTCTAATTAATAAACCTCCTCTAACGACTCTAATTAACCCCCTCTAAGTAATAAACCACCTTTAACTAATTAATCCCCCTTTAAGCAATTAACCCCCCCTCTAACTTATTAACCCCCCTAACTATTTAACCCCATCTAAGTAATTAACTCCCCCTCTAAGTAATTAACCCCACTCTAATTACCCCCCTCTAACTAATTAACCCCATATTTGTAATTAACCCTATTTAACCCTTGCCATACCTAATTAACCCTATCACTAACCACTTAACCCTATCTAGTCCTCTTTAACCCTATCTGGACCTAATAACCCTAACTAGACCTATTTAACCATAACTGGACCTAGTTAACCCTAACTGTACCTATTTAATCCTAACTGGATTTAGTTAACCCTAACTGTACCCAGTAAACCCCTATCCTATTAACCCCCTCTTCCCTATCCTATTAACCCCTACACTACCTACCTAACACCCTAATAAAATCCCTAGCACCCCATTAATTAAAAAAAACACTTATTACACAAAATAAAAAAACGACATTACTGAAAATAAAAAAAACTAGATTACAACTAAAAAAACATCCTTACTAAGAATAGAAAAGAGTAAATTATACCACTTACCTTGCCAAAATGCCTATCCAGCCAAGCTGGTCTTCAGTGCTTCGTCCCAGAGAGGGCCTCCATAAATGTCCACAGGTCCGTTCGGGACCCCTGCAGCAAGGCGTTAATGTGAAAGACCCTGCGGGGGTCCCAATTGGGACCCCTGCATCATGGCAGTTTCATTTAAGAGTGGGGTGTGTTTGGAGCAGTGGGGACATTTCGGAGAGCATACGTAAGGGCTTCTAAAGCCCTCTCTAGCACATGTAGGACTTCATCCTTCATTTGCTTTTTATGAGTTAGGATACGTTTGCGAGCTTGGGGGAATAGAACAATTGAAAAGCCATTTGCGATTTTAGCCCTGCAAATGTGTGACAGATCAAAGGCTTCTGAGTGGTGCAGGTTACGAGTTTGCCAGCCACCATTTTCACAAGGCCGTAACTCGTAACCAGATCTGAGCCCGCAAAAAAAGCCAATTGAATAGCAAATTTGCCTGCGCCCTCACTTGCGGGCAATCGGATCTCAAATTCGCCCAGTTGAATGAGGCTCCTCTGCTGCACACGAACCATGAAAGGTATAAGTTACTTTTTTTTTATCATTATGTAGTTTAGTTACTCAAAAGGTCATATAGAAAGATTAGACTTCAGTGGCACTTTAAATAAGTCTTGTATTATCCAGATTGGCCCTAGATTTCACTAACTGACAGAGTAAGGCTTCTTATTTCTTACCCTGCTAGGCTTCAGGGTGGGGTGACCTCTTGGTTCCCTCACTGGAATCGAATCCAGGTCACAGTGGTGAAAGCACCAAATCCTGACCACTGGACCACCAAGGAACCCATATTGCTTATTAGGGGACTTTCAATATTATTATATATTCAAAGCAATTTATTTTAGCTCTTAGACCCTTGTTTGTTTTGTTAGACCACCTACAATGTACCTTCTTTCTAATAAATGCAACACAAGAGAAAATCTGTTTTCCATGAGACTTTAAGTAAAGAGTGTCTTGGGGTCATCAAAATGTCCATGCTTGAGTTCTCCTTTATTCTATTATAACCTGTGATGGGCTATAGACATATGGATTTCATTATATGGTAGTTAATGTGCCAATCATTTTTTTCCGATATGTTTTTTTTAAATAGCTAAACATCATAATGATCAAACAAGGTTTTAAAAAAATAAAATTATCACAAGCTTTACATGTTTTAAGTTTTATATGCAATACTTCTTTCTTTACACAGGGGTTCTATTTGGTTTTCTGACTGCTACTGTCTGCCACCTTCTCAGTATGGTGAGTCCTTATAAACGAATTGAGCATCTAGTCAGTCTTACTGAGAGCACTTACAGTTGTAGCTGATACATTCCCATTGTGCAGAAATAACCTTTCTATTCAGTCAAATGGGGGAAGCTCACCTGAGATGAAGTGAGAAGAGCTGAGAAATCAGGAGATAATGTGAGATGCACTTGAGAAGCTTAGTAAATTCGTCCTAAAGTCTCCTCCAAACCTGAGGAAATTGCAGAAACCAAAACTGTGGATTCCATAGCAGCATAATTACATATAAAAGGTAATAAATTAGAGGCTGTATATTGCCTATATTCTATTGACCCCTTCTGCATCGCTTCCATGTCGTGGTGAAGGGGCTTGTGTACTTCAATGAACCTGTGAGCTCTACCATGGAGGGACACCCAAAATGAACAGGTCCTAGCAGAGAGGTCAGATAAATCAATGTCCCCCGGAAAAGGAACTGAAAACCCACTCCAGTATTTTGCCAAGAAAACCATATAGATGACCACAAATAGATAAAAAACGTGTCTGGTGTACTGCGGTCTATAGGGTCACGGATAGTCAGACACAACTGAACAACAATATTACAATGTAGTTCTTCAAAATGATAAATTCTAAAAAAAACATGACAACAGTCTTCCCTTCATGCCTTTATTAACCTTTCATGATGTTGGTGAGTTGTATGAAAACATCTCACCTTCACTGAATATTACATTTGGTAATGACAGCAGAGGCAATGGGCCCTGGAGTTATTATTATTTCAGACTAGCGACTTGCCCGTCAAAAAATGACGGCAATGTTATTGTAAGTGAGCTAATGCTGTTTGGTGTGTAATAGTAAAGATATAATACATTAATAAATGAATATACTTTACCTATTTTGAAGCATTGTGTTGAATAGCTGTGAATGTGTTTTGATGTTGCTGCAGCATTAGTGTTGTGGAGCTGCTGTGTAAGCATGGTGAATGTGTGCAGTGTAATACTGTGCGTGCGCAAGGCGAAACCGTTAGCGTAGTGGTGTACTTCCGCATTTGCGTAAAATGGCGGTTTATCTGTGGTGTTGGTCTTTGCGGATTGTCCGTTGGTGCCTCGTAGTGGTTTTCGAGTTTAGTGTGATGTTTTGCGAGTGTGTTGTGGTGTTTTACGTGTTGAGAGTGCTGTACCTTCGTTTTCGTTTTGTTCGTCTGCCATTTTTTCTCTCGCTTAGCGATTTTATTAGTGTCAAAAGTGTTTTATTTTTATTTAAATGAAGGTGTAACTTGGATTTTTGAGGTGCTGGATGGTTCCTTCTTGCTGTAGGTAAGCTTTTTATGTGTGTGTTGTGTGTATTTATTGTGTTTTAAATGTTTGTATGTCGGCGTGTTGCGTCCGATGTTTGCGAGGTCGTAATGTGTAGTAACGTGTCTTGTATTGTGTTTGCGTGTGTAGCCTCGTTTTCGTTTTGTTCGTCGGCCATTTTTTGTGTCGCTTAGCAAATTGTTTAGTGTTTAAACTCTTTTATTTTGAGTGAAATTAAGGTGTAAATTGCATTTTTGAGGTCCTGGATGCTTCCTGTTGCTGTAGGTAAGGTTTTTATGTATGTGCTGTGTGCATGTATTGTGTTTTTAATTTTGTAATGTTCGGGAGTTGTGTCCGAGTGTTGCGAGGCCGTAATGTGTGTGAACGTGTGTCGTATGTTGTTTGCGAGTGTCGTAATATGTGTGTCGTGGTCTTTGGGTTGCGACGTGAAGTTTGCGAGGGTCGCAGTTGCTGGCATAGAGCGCCTTCGGCGGCCATGCCAGCAACTGAGGCCCTCGCTTTGCGAGGTCCTCAGGTGCTGGCATGGAGCGCCTTCAGCGCTCCATGCCAGCAACTGAGGCCCTTGCTTCGCGAGTGTCCTCAGGTGCTTGCAAGGAGCGCCTTCGGCGCTCCATGCCAGCAACTGACCCTCGCCCAGTGCCCTCGCTTTGCGAGCCCGCAGCGTTAGCAACAGCTCGTACGCTCACAACTATATATGTGATGATTTTGAAGTAGGCAAGCAATGCAATAGGAAAAGCCAGTATGATGCATTGTTGTATATTAAGTAGCATTAATAGCAGGAAAATATATTGATCCTTAGCTATATTCCACTTTAAAGTTTCTCTCCACTCTGAATATATCATTACTGATCTTATTTTAAAGAAAAGCTGAATATTTCTTTAATACAGTTGCTCTGTAGGGTTATAAATGCTCTGCACTGTGACTCATGACACCGCATGCAGGCAGTACCTAATTTATGTTTTATTCTTTCAAAGCAAAGTATTATTTTCCTTTCCCTATTTTATCTTTCTATCATATTCTTTATTTATTCCCAATTTTGCACTTTTTCTTTGGTCAATCTGTCATGTTTTGCTTCCTCTGTTTCTCTTTCCCCCTCTCTCCTTTCTCATCTGTCTCTATTAGATTTTCAGCGGGGCTATTCTGCCTCATTTTCTTATGTAGGTCTTTATGAGCTGCTCCTGTTTATGTACACAATGTTTTTAATACGTGTGCATTTATCTTCAGTACTAAACCATATGAAGCATATATTTTATGCTATTTGGTTAAGGTCTGCTGCCTGCTGCATTCTGTACAGCCATTTGTAGTATCTAGAGAGGTACCGATCTGTCTCCATATGCACCAATGTCTGATGATAGGAAACAGATACATCTTACAGACGGCCTGGTCCTTGCAAAAGCAGCAAATGCCTTTACTTTTAACAATTGCTAATGTAACATTTCAAAGGCTGCCTGCAGGGCATTTATAAACTACTCCTATGGTATTTTTATTTAGAATGTAATCTCTCTCTCTCTCTCTCTCTCTCTCTCTCTCTCTCTCTATATATATATATATATATATATATATATATAATATATATAATATATATATATATATATATAGTATATATATATTATAGACACACACACACACTCTTCAGCCTAGACCAATACTTTGCAGGTTTCCATAGGAGAGGGTTGCGAGTACATTTGGGATTTTTGTGTGTGTTTTTGCTTCACCCCAACATGCTTTTAAGGTAGATAATACGATTTTTTTTTTATTATTTATAAGTTAAAAGTATTCATTTTGTGGTACACTCTTATGGATAAAAAAAATTCTTCATAAATGACCCTCTTCTTTGGAAGCTGTAAAGAGTCAATGCAGTCCCATATTTACAGTTTTCTAGTATACCAGAACTAGCCTTAATAATGAATAAATTGTTTTTAGAAAATTAACAAAATAAATAAAAATATTATCTGTTTTTTTTTCAATTATTCTTTCTTACAGGCAGCCTTTGGTTCATCATCTGGCAGTGTGATCCTATTGTGCGTTGTGTTTCCCTTTAAGCCTATTATAAGTTCCAAAATATTATGGCAGCCCTTTCAATAAGTATCTGCATAGGAGGTTAGGGAAAAAAAAAGTATGCCTCAGCATGAATTAATACATAAAATGCTGAAAACATTTTGCCCTTTAGCCATTAAAAAATATTATATATATATATATATATATATATATATATATATATATATATATTATTATATACACACACACACAGGTGTGTTTCAGCCTAGACCAATGAGGCCCAGCCAGTACATTTTCAGGGCCAGCAGGCTACCTAAAGTTGCTGATGCAATGCCATGGAATATGCAGTAAAATGTCTATATGCAGAGAATATTCTGTCTGTAAGTGTACCTGGCAAATTCTGACTTCCTGTATACTAACATAGACACATATACACTTATCATTTTCTATATGGGTGTGTGGTAAACTTATAATTCGGATATAGAGAAAGGAAAGGAGGAAGAGTAACTGGGTTGTTAAGAGCGCACAAATCTGAACAGTCTTAGGGCATCATAAATACTAAACTGCCAAATATATATATATATATATATATATATATATATGAATAATCAGAGTATTGCAGTATATAGTGATACCTTTTTTATTGGACAAACATATTCATAGGTTTCATGACGAGCTTTCGAGAGCGTTCCTCTCTTTGTCGAGTCAGAGTCAATACTGATTATAGATTCACAAATACAGCAAAAAATTCCAGGATTAACAAATAATGTTCTGATCAGCCAGCCGTGCAAGTGTGTGGGGGTGCAGACCAGAGTAAGTAAATTGGGGTTGTAAATAGTTTTACATCTAAGGAACCATAGGGCTGTAATCAAACTCAGGATGAAGGCAGAGAACAAAAAATAAAAAAATAAATAAACACATATATATTTACAAGCATGAATGTTGGAGGTTATAAGAAATTTTGATAATGAGATAAGAATTCAATGTCGACATTAAGTCCTGACTTATTACTGTTAAAGAACATAATCATTTTAATTTCAAATGTCTTTCTTTCCTTAGTGTTATTAAAAAAAACTTTGAGTATATATATATATATTATATAATATATATATATATATATATATATATATATATATATATATATATATAAACTGGGATCCTACTAACCGGGACTCTCAAGCAACCGGCAACCGGGCTTCAATTCCCCGAATTCAAAAAACTCCCGCTAAACCAACATAATCGGTCCTATTCAGCAGTTCGAGACTGCAAAAAAACATATACTAACTTTTTTCCTAATTGTTTTTTTGGGCCCTATTTCAGTTCCTCTGATAGTTTTGTCAGGAGACGGGAATAGAGAATGACAGAGAGCTAGTGAGAGGTTGATGGAGAGAAACAGACAGTGAAAGGAAGGAGAGAGAAGGAAGGAAAGAGAGAAAGAAAGAGGGCAAGAAAGAGGAGGTCAAAGAGAAAGGGCAGAGTGAGAAGAAAAGAGCAAGATACATAAAGAGAGGAACCTATAGAAAATGGGTTGAGAGAGGAGAGAGAAATGGAGACATGAGAGAGGGACATTGAGAGAAGGAGAACAAAAAGGACAGAGAGAAAATAAAGGGACATAGGAATATAAATTTGATAGCAATTAAGAAACACGCAAAATCTGCATATTCCATCTACCTAAATCTTCAGAATTGTTAAATATTTGCGCCCCAAGCTTGTGTGTATATACAATGGGGGGGCGGGGGAGGGGGGGGGGGGGCGGGAGTATTTGATCCCATGATGATTTTGAACGTTTCGCCACTGACAAAGAAATGATCAGTGAGACAGAATAACAAAAAAAACCTCAAGAAAAATGCATGTCAAAAAAGTTATAAATTGATTTGCAGGTCAATGAGGGAAATAAGAATTTGACCCCTTCGTTTTAGTACTTGGTGGCAAAACCCTTGTTGGCAATCATAGAGGTCAGATGTTTCTTGTAGTTGGCCAGCAGGTTTGCACACATTTCAGGAGGGGTTTTGTCCCACTCCTCTTTGTAGATCCTCTCGAACCTTCAGCTCCCTCCACCAATTTTCTATGGGATTAAGGTCTGGAGACTGGCTAGGCCACTCAAGGATCTTGATGTGCTTCTTCTTGAGACACTCCTTTGTTGCCTTGGCTATGTGTTTTGGGCCATTGTCATGCTGGAATACCCATCCACGACCCATTTTCAAAGCCCTGGCTGAGGGACGGAGGTTCTCACCCAAGATTTGACAGTACATGGCCCCGTCCATCGTCCCTTTGATGCAGTGCAGTTGTCCTGTCCCCTTAGCAGAAAAACACCCCTAAAGCATAATGTTTCCACCTCCATGTTTGACTGTGGGGATGTGTTCTTGGGGTTATAGGCAGTATTCCTCCTCCTCCAAATATGGCGAATTGAGTTGATGTCAAAGAGCTTGATTTTGGTCTCATCTGACCACAACACTTTCACCCAGTTGTCCTCTGAATCATTCAGATGTTCATTGGCAAACCTCAGACAGTCCTGTACATGTGCTTTCTTGAGCAGGGGGACCTTGCGGGCGCTGCAGGATTTCAGTCCTTCACGGCGTAGTGTGTTACCAATTGTATTCTTGGTGACTATGGTCCCAGCTCCCTTGAGATTATTAAAAAGATCCTCCTGTGTAGTTCTGGGCTGATTCCTCACTGTTCTCATGATCATTGAAACTCCACGAGGTGAGATCTTGCAAGGAGCATCAGACCGAGGGAGACTGGCAGTTATTTAGTTTTTCTTCCATTTGCGAATAATCGTACCAACTGCTTGACGATGGTCTTGTAGCCCATGTCCCTGACATTCTTGGACAGCTCTTTGGTCTTGGCCATGGTGGAGAGTTTGAAATCTGATTGATTGATTGCTTTTGTGGACAGGTGTCTTTTATACAGGTAACGAACTGAGATTAGGAGCACTCCCTTTAACAGAGTGCTCCTGATCTCAGCTTGTTACCTGTATAAAAGATAACCAGGAGCCAGAAATCTTTCTGATTGATAGGGGTCAAATACTTATTTACCTCACTGACCTGCAAATCAATTTATAACTTTTTTTTACATGCATTCTTCTTGTTTTTGTTTTATTATTATTCTGTGTCTCACTGTTAATATACACCTACCATTAAAATTATAGACTGATTATATCTTTGTCAGTGGACAAACCTTCAATATCAGCAGGGGATCAAATACCCCCCCCCCCCCCCCCCACTGTACATATATATAAGAAAGAGTGGGTGATGCTCAAATGAGAACTAACAATTCTAAACATTGTAGCTTTCTCCGATGGTGTTTATCCTTTTAATACATTGTGCAGCTTGTTATGGCTTATCTATGTGATACTAATACAAGAAACATCCAATAGTATATTAGTATGATCCCATTTAGTAGGACAGCCTACAATAACATATGACTTTCAGAACCAATGCACTCCCTTACATCTCTGCTCTCTTCTCAAAATACTCCCCCAATTGCCCTCTTTGCTCTGCTAATGTCTCATCTTCCCCCCTCTCTTGTCACAACCTAATACTCAGATTTACAGGACTTTGCTTGGGCTGTACCTACCCCACCAGAATATCTCCCAGTCTTCCAGAAAGCATCAAAATGCATCTGTTTTTCTCCTTCAGCCCTAATATGCACAAACGTCATGCTCTACAGCATAGGACTGCTAACAAACAATCTACAGTGTAACACCTCCACTTCCATCAATCTAAAGCATTAATTACTGCCATCTTGCACGTATCATACCCCAACCTTACCTTCTAGATTGTAAGCTCTTTTGAGTATGGACCTGTTGCACCAAGCTGTCTGCGACTCATTAGTTTCATATTTGTATTGCACTGTACCTGCACTTGTATTTCTACTTACCTTAGAATGTGTCTATAACTTTGTCATTTACTAATTGTACCCATTGTACTCTATTATACTTTGTAGAGAGTGCATTGAAAAATGTTGGCGCTTTCTAAATAAAAGAGTAATGATAATAATACATATGTTGCAGCTAGATATTTTTAAAGAATAAGACCTCTATACTCAAATTTACCAAAAATTGTTATATGAAAACAGATTACACATTGGCTGAATTATCTGCACAAACCATTTTACTAGTAGAGAGAGGATGCTGTGTGGAGCATCAAAGCCTCCTAGGTGCATCTGTTTTGTCTCATAAAACATTGTAGCAGATGATGACAGATGTATATATGAGACAGTTACCTATCAGGATGCCATAAAGACATGTCTGTGATACTTTGCAGGTCTCCATAGGAGAGGGTTGAGAGTACATATGGGATTTTTGTGTGTGTTTTTGCATCACCCCAACATGCTTTTAAGGCAGATAAGATTTTTTTTTTCTTATTTGTAATTTTAAAGTATTGATTTGTGTACACATTCTGGAGAAAAGTATGCGCTTTGTGGTACACTTTTATGGAAAAACAAAAAATTCTTCATAAACGACCCTCTTCTTTGGAAGCTGTAAAGAGTTACTGCAGTCCCATATTTATAATTTTCTAGTATTCCAGAACTAGCCTTGGTAATGGATAAATTGCTTTTTGAAAATATAGAAAATAAATAAAAATATTATGTTTTTTGCAATTATTCTTTCTTACAGGCAGCCTTTGGTTCATCATCTGGCAGTGTGACCTTATTGTGCGTTGCGTTTCCCTTTAAGCCTATTATAAGTTCCAAAATATTATGGCAGCCCTTTCAATAAGTATCTGCATAAAAGGTTAGGAAAAAAAAGTATGCCTCTGCATGAATTAAATACAGAAAAGTGAGGATTAGGATTTCCCTGGGTGTTTTCCACCCTAATATACCATATACAAAAAAAAGTGGGATAAATATATACAAGAGATATTATTTTATTAAATAGATGACAGCGGCGTTTATTAAAAACAGTGAGTGTAAAAACATTAGTGAGGAGAGTAAAAAAGGGCAAATGTAAGGAATAGTAGAATACCCTAAGGCACTGGTATTGTGCAAAATTTAATCCTTAAGTAGGTGGGTATAACTATTCACACCTGGCGGGCGAGGAATGGAAGTTATAAATAAGTATCAGGGTATACAAACCCTATAGTGTCCTAAATAGTATACCTGTAAAGCACCCTTATGCCTAAATATATGTCCTCCAAGTGTCCAGAGGATGCATTAGAAATGGCAATATATTGGCATAGACCTGAAGTATGGATACCTGAATGCCTTACTGATACATCTATTGCATTTAAATGAGGTACTAGAGGATTGTACCTAAAAAAGTCAAACTTGCAAAGAGGCTCAGCCTAAAGTGCATACAAGGTTGCCTTAACTAGCATATGTTACCCAGCGTGTGATCCAAACTGTGTCTATACAGACTAGTTGGTATCTAACTGTAATATGGTACAAACAGGTACCTAAAGCTGTATAAAGAGGATTTGAGGCTGTGCCCCGTTTCTAGGGTTATAATGAGTAGTATCTGATACTAGCAGGCATACTATGTCACTACTATGTCATTAGTGTGGCATAAGGGGCTTTACACTAGGCCGTTATAGGAGCAATATCGCGCTTCCTAAGGGAACTCGACCGCCAGGTTTGCAGCGCACATGCGCACGTCTAACGTGATGACGTGCGCAGCGTCGTTGCTAGGAGCCTGACGCGTTTCGTGGTACTACGTCTTTGTCAAAGGAAAAGTTATTTTCCTTTGACAAAGACGTGGTACGTCGAAACGCGTCAGGCTCCTAGCAACGACGCTGCGCACGTCATCACGTTAGACGTGCGCATGTGCGCTGCAAACCTGGCGGTCGAGTTCCCTTAGGAAGCGCGATATTGCTCCTATAACGGCCTAGTGTAAAGCCCCTTATGCCACACTAATGACATAGTAGTGACATAGTATGCCTGCTAGTATCAGATACTACTCATTATAACCCCTAGAAACGGGGCACAGCCTCAATCCTCTTTATACAGCTTTAGGTACCTGTTTGTACCATATTACAGTTAGATACCAACTAGTCTGTATAGACACAGTTTGGATCACACGCTGGGTAACATATGCTAGTTAAGGCAACCTTGTATGCACTTTAGGCTGAGCCTCTTTGCAAGTTTGACTTTTTTAGGTACAATCCTCTAGTACCTCATTTAAATGCAATAGATGTATCAGTAAGGCATTCAGGTATCCATACTTCAGGTCTATGCCAATATATTGCCATTTCTAATGCATCCTCTGGACACTTGGAGGACATATATTTAGGCATAAGGGTGCTTTACAGGTATACTATTTAGGACACTATAGGGTTTGTATACCCTGATACTTATTTATAACTTCCATTCCTCGCCCGCCAGGTGTGAATAGTTATACCCACCTACTTAAGGATTACATTTTGCACAATACCAGTGCCTTAGGGTATTCTACTATTCCTTACATTTGCCCTTTTTTACTCTCCTCACTAATGTTTTTACACTCATTGTTTTTAATAAACGCCGCTGTCATCTATTTAATAAAATAATATCTCTTGTATATATTTATCCCACTTTTTTTGTATCTGCATGAATTAATACATAAAATGCTGAACACATTTTGCCCTTTAGCCATTAAAAAATATTATATATATATATATATATATATACACATATATAGTTGTGTAAATTGGGAATGTTGGTTACGCAATGTTAAAAGTTATGGACTTGCGCATGCGCATTGAGCACCTAAGGTTCACATTGCTCGCCTTGCGATGAGCGCCATAGGCACTCATTGCGAGACTCGCACAACTTTGCGGCAATGAGCGCCAAATGCGCTCATTGCAGGGCTCGCACCACTTTGCTGCAATGAGCGCTGAAGTTGCTCATTGCAGGGCTCACGATGAGCACCACAGGGGCTCATTGCGAGGCTCGCACCACTTTGCTGCAATGAGCGTCGATAGTGCCCTTTCAGGGAATTTAACGTCCGATATTTTCTCAAGCACGTAATTTGAAAGACTGCCAAAAAAAAGAAAAATAATTAAAAAAATAAATTAAAAACCTCACACACAGCTCAGGGGGAAAGCCAGGGAGCCTGTGATTGAGGTTGCAAGTTAATTTGAGCCCTAATTGCCGTTTTTCGGAGATCGAAAATCGGCTAAGCAAGGAAAAAATGATGGACGAAAAAACGTAAGTGCTTTAAAAAAGGATCAAAACAAGGCCGAAGTACGTAACACTTAGCCGAACAACGCCAGACACGCAGTACTTGGAAAATACAAATAACGTCGCTCATGAAAAACGCAAGACTAGCAAAATAAAACCAACGGTGCACAGCGCGAGGCACGCAAACTAAAAAAGGATAGATAGAGACACAGGGGTGAGAGAGGGGGGAAAAGAGACATATGGGAAGGGAAATAAGGGGGGTGTGAACAGACACACGAGGGAGAGAGGGGGAAACAGACACATGGAAGGGAGAGGGGGAAAACATACACAGGGGTCAGAGAGTGGGGAGAGGCTTACAATGAGTACCGAAGGTGCTCATTGTGAGGCATGCAAGTGACGGGTTTGCAGAGGCCTGCAATGAGCGGCAAAGACACTCATTGCAGGGCTCGCGATGACCACCAAAGGTGCTCAGTGCGAGGCACGTAAATTAGATGATGGTAGAGGCTTGCAATGAGCGCTGAAGGCGCACATCGCGAGGCCAGCAAGTAAGAGGGGGAGAGCCTTGCATTGTCTGGCAAACAACATTGCCAGCTTCAAATTTTATTGCCGTAATTTTTGATGGGCAAGTCGCTAGTAGTAAATAAACAGTACATTTATGTTCACGTTTGAACGTCTAAAAGAAGTTAAAAAATAGTCCTTTTAAGCATATACCTGCTGTATTAAACCGCTTTAAGCAAAGGCCAGGAATGGATTAAGTACAAGCCAGGAAACCTACCTGCAGATAGCACTTTTTTGAGGTTACTGCCTCTAATCAGTGCAGTGTTGGTTTCTAGCTTGTGTAGTAGATTTTGTGAAGATGGTAGTTTTCCACAACAATCATTTAACTTATGGTGGGAAAAGAGTGATAGAAGACCTCCACTGTACAGTAAATAAATAGTACATTTGTGTTCACATTTGAATGTGTAAATAAGTAAAAAAAACTGTGTGTGTATATATATATATATATATATATATATATATATATATACAGGTGGTCCCTGGGTTAAAGACGAGATCCATTCCTGAGAACGTTCTTAACTCGGATTTGTAAGTAAGTCGGATACCTGATGAATAATAATAACAATAATAATAATAATAACAACAATATTATAATGGCTCATACATGGTAATAATAATACAGTGTAATAATAAGAATACCCCTGTACTGTAATAATAAGTTACAGAAACTATTGTGCTCCTTCTTTTAATTCAAACAAACAGAACAGAACAAAAATGCTCTTAACTACGGGTCATCTGTAAGTTTGGTAGTTTGTAACCTAAGGAACCCCCTGGAAATATATATATATATATATATATATATATATATATATATAAAGATTTCAGTGTTCCTTTATCACTTCAATGCCCATTTTGCTAAAGAACACTGATCTCTGCATTATAATCATGTAGAACTGCTACTTCCTATGGTATCCCTTTTTAGATTAGAGAGATCCTTTTAGTGAATAAGCTTTTATAGAATATCAAAGCAACTGCAGTAAATATAGTTCTCTGTACTCCGTTTTGCAGGTAATGGACTGAATGGCAAAACTGCCTTCACAAAGTAGCCTTTTTCTTTTTAAATCAGAATAATTCAAATATTAAAAAGAAAATAACTAAAAATAGAGAAAAGTCTATTTTATTTGGATTGTGTTTCAGACAGATTTATACAATATTTATTCCATAAAACAGCAAAATAAAATAAATCTCTTTTCGGTTGAAAGGAAAGTGGGGCTGTAAGTGCAAATATAAATAGCATTTCTACTAGGGAATAAAAAAGCAGGTTGGGGATATTACTAGGTGATACTACTCAAAGACCAAATAGTGCATTCTTTATAAATGATGTAGAAAGATTTCAATACCCCTAAGTGTCCATGGAATACATTTTTGAACCCCCAAATATTTATTGTTTTTAAAGTGATACCCATCGGATTCTCAAGTCATGCTGTTGCTTCTCCTCTTGGTACTGGTGTGAGTCCGGCTGACTTGTCCAGAAATGGACAGCATTTAGCTCATTTTATATCTGTATAATGTTCAGTGAATATATTTATCTTATCCACATACACAGCTTCTCCTCTCACACAGTCCTCCTGTCTGTTTCTAGATCCTGTTTATCTGTCTGGTTTCCATTATCTGCATTATCCAAACGAATCTGTCCATGCTATCTGTACAGAGTACATTCTTTCTGTCAGTCTGTCTTAACATTCACTGACTCTTTCTCTATCTTTGTCTCTCCCTCTATGTCCTTGTAAACACATTTCTGTCTCTCTCTTTCTTCTTTTCATATATGTCCAAGTTTGTCCAAGATCCATTTTTATCATTCTTCAGGCAGTTTTTTCATTCTTTTTATTTATTTGGTGCATTTTCTGCATCAGTGTTTAGATAATGTCGGTTTTGCATAAGTTGAGTTGCAGAGCAATGCTCCCGATAATTTTTAATGGCCTGTGGTGCACAAAAAACTCAAGATGTGCAGGTTTTTTTTTTTAGAGAAAAAAAAAACAATTCAGGGAAAAAGGGTATAACAGGTGTGCGTATGGTTCCAAGAAACAGAGAAACAAATGGAAAGATATGGGACATAGAATAAAACAATACTATAGTGTAGTAACTATAGTTTATTGCCACATTAGAATATACAGTAGACTCTTCGTTAACTGGCACCCATAGGGATTGGTAGATGCCGTATAAATGTAGTTTCTGGTTGCTTGAGAGGTACTATTAAAAGAGGCCTAGATTAGCTGCACATGTGATGCTCTGCTAAGTATATTTGTCAGTGAGGGCTGTTCTAGCAGCAGCAGCTTTCACTCCTCACTTACACACAGGTACGTTTGGCTGTAGCGTGCGGTGCTGAACCCGGGGAATGTAACCCCAACACTGCACTGGCTTAGTCACTCATGCCTGTCTGCTTCCAGGTAACATTGAATTGCAGAGATGTACAATAGGATGAAATCTAGGTGCCTGTAAGCATTTTGTGGCATGACGACCTGGCTCCTGGCATTTGCTGAACCCTGTAATTTTTTTATTTTATTTCAAGTACAGTATTACATTTTTTTTCTGGTTGCTTGAGAGTTCTGGTTGATTGAGTTCTGGTTAACTGAGAGTCTACTGTATATCAAATACACCAGAAATTAATCTAAAAAGACAGAAAGGGAAGAGAGCATGCACAAAATACATGGGTAGACCACAAAATGCAGAATGAGGGGGGCATCAAGGCATTCTGCTGATGTGACTTTGAAAGTGATACTTGGGGAGAAAAAAGAAGGGGATACAGTATGGAGAATCACAGGCGTGGAGAATAACAGGGGAGTAGGAGGCTGATAGGCCGTGTTACCTCTAAGTTGTGTCCAGCAACCAAGAGTAGTGCAGAATTTATTTTATTATATGTACAGATACATTTTATAAATGTACTGATTTCATAACCTGTGTGCACAGTTTAGGGGGAATATTTGTGTAGAGCGGGGTGGTCAAGTTCGGTCCTGGAGAGCCCCACACAGACCAGGATTTGAGGATATCCCTGCTGCATACAGGTGAGTTGATCCCTTCTTCGGTCATCCTGATTGACTCTTCTGTGCACAGAAAGAATATCCTCAAATACAGGACCAGTCTTGCCCACCATATAGATACGGTGGCAGATATGAACCATGGGTCCATCTAGTCTACCTATTCTGTCTTAATGAAACACAGTAGTTATAGAAAAGCTTCACATCTTTGTAACAAACTAACAACATTAGTAGCTATGCAAGCCAAAAGCATTTATTGAGAAACTCTACTCCGCTTTTGTCTCAGGCGCTGGATGACATGTAAGCTGGGGTTAAGGGTAATACTAATTGGAATTGATCTGCTATTTAGTTATTTTGTCAGGTGATTATCATGGTAGTCTTTCAATAGAACTAAAAAAATGTCTAATCTGCACCCTCCCATTCCTCTTAGGTTTCAATTTAGGAATAAGGACAAAATGTCTGCATCATTGATTACAGTAGTTAAAAATGAAAGACTTTAGTTTACATTTTCAGGCTCTTCATAAAAGCATTAATATAAATATGACACTTCAGGGGTCCTTTAAGATCTTGTGCATATCTTGAGCTTGCCTGACTTCTTTTCTTGTATTTGTCCTCCTACTTTCACAACCTCTAGCTCTTGTATTTCTTTTTTTCTGAACGATATTTCCTTCCTGAACTTTATTGAATTCGTTAAAATGTTTGAATGTTTCTGTCATGTCACACCACTCCCTTCGGTCCTCCAAAACATACTTATTAAGGTTATAAAGCTTATTCTTACAAGTTTTGTGTTCTGGATCATGCTTTCTTCGCTGACCAATATGGCAACACATAAGAATCAATATATGTTATAGTAGAGCATTGTTTATCATACAATACATTATACAATACAATTTATGGCAATTTTTCTCATAGCAACATTATTTAAAAATTCATCTTCCGTTTCTATGCATAAAGTAGTTTCAATTACGTCAATTCCTCAAGTAGAAAAAATAAATAGAGTATTCAGATTCAGTAAGTATTCAGTAAGAAATTGTCCTACATTGGTAAGATGAGTTTGCTACTTATTATTATTATTATTATTATTATTATTATTATTATTATTATTATTATTAACTTTTATTTGTATCGCACCAACATATTCCGTAGCGCTGTACAAGGGATAAGAACAAGGAAAATACAATATTAACAATTTTAGAAAATGGAGGGCCCTGTTACTTCACTATATATTTAGCAGTTTCTAGCCAGCAATATATATAGAGATTTAATGATGACTGTGATAATTAATGGAAACATCTTGAAAAGTTGCAATATGGTGTCACAGTATGGAAGGTGTAAAAAGCATGATAACTAAATATGCAATTTATTGACTTTTTGAATTGGAAATAATTGCACTTTGGATGGAAAAAAGAACATATCTAAGTTTAAAGGATTTTACATGTGTACACACAATAAGGTTCAGAGATAGTCTTGTTGTAAGTCTGCGAGTTTTCAATCTTGCATGGTGCTTTGGGGAAAGCACTATGGACACCTGATTCTAAACTCAAAGACAGGGCCCGACATCTTTTGTAATGTGTTAATATTGTTTTGCCTTGATCACAAGGTATGTATAGTGCTACGGAATATGTTGGCACGTTACAAATAAACAATAATAACAATAATTAAAGAGCAAAGGGGTGCCATACATGATCAGATGTTAATTAAGCGGATGGGGCTTTTGTGGACTAAGGGGTTTTAAGTAAAAATAAATAAATAAGTCATTTAAGTGTATTTTTTTTTTATACAGCAAATGTATTTTAATTTTTTGTCTAAGCTTTGCATTGGATTCTCATGTGGTTAAACATATAGATAGATAGATTTATACTTTCTTGGATCACATTATTATCTTTCTTTAGTCTGTTCATTCATAACCATTGATGAGTCCTCTAGTCTTTGTTTGGTGTCCCCGTCATTTGTTTTAATTCTACCCTTTTTTGTCCTTGCTGTCCCTGACACCCAGCACACATCTTATTTTCATTCTAATCTAATCTCCTTTGCTCCCCACTGGTACCCTCATTAATTTTGTTGCGTTAGGTGCTGTATGTTTAACCCATGTGTCTGGCATGCTAGAGGTTAATGTCCAGACGGGGCTCTGTGACCTTTTTGCAATCTGGAAATGGTGAGTGGAGGATGGGCAGAGGAACAGACATCTGGCTGCAAAGAGTCCATTATAAGGGAATGCAGATCCTTCTGTGCTGTGTGTGAGATGCTACTGAACCGTGGGCCTCTTTGCCAGATTGTCCACTAAAGGTGGTTTGTTCAGGGATACAGACCTATTCCCCTCTACTGGGTATGCACATTATGAAATAGGGTGTACTGTTAAGCTTCATACATTTAGGACACACAGAAAAACACATAATCATGTTAATGCTGAACATGGATTTAGTTTTTTACTTTTTGGACCATAAACAATTAATGCAGCTTGTGCCTTTATCCAAGGAATTGAGTATAAAAAACCTACACTATATGCACTTGGCTTCTCAATTTCCTTTCATACATTAGAACCAACTAACCACAGATGCACATTCCTTGTCAGTGAGGTGTACATGATCTTGCCAACGTTATTGAGAACAATCCAAAAATAAATTTGCATATGCAAATTCAATCATGAGAGATGCTCACAGGCCAATACTGTGGCCTACCATTGCATCCATGTTTATGCACTGACTGAGGTTTCTTTGTGGAAGACTATCCCCTTTTTCCCTGACCTACATTTCCCATAGGTCCAACAAGGGAAGGGGCTAGTGTGGCAGGAAATCAAGAGCCATTTAATTTCTGTTTTCTATTCCAAACATTGTACCTTTTTATTGCTTCCTTCCTGTCACCTTCTTTGCTCCTCTCTTGTATTTTCTTCAGTAACTATTATCCCTACTCTCTTCCCTACTTTCCATTTTTCTCTCCTTGCACCATCACTTTACCTTACAGCAGTTAAATCCAGCCATGTTATATGTCTGGAGTAATATTTGATGATTCTGTCTTACTTTTTTGTAAAATGTTGTTCATACCATTCCTGATAATTAATCTGTGTAACAATTTTTTACAAAAAGCTATTCATTATTATTATTATTATTATTATTATTTATGTGCCAACATATTTCATAGCGCTATACATGGATTAAGCTCAAGGCAAAAGACAATTTCAATATAAACGTATTGCAAAGGATGGAGGGCCCTGTCTTTGAGCTTAGAATCCTGTGCCCATAGTGCTTTCCACAAAGCACCTTGCAGAACTGAAAACTTGCAAACTTATAGTCTAAAGAAAAACTTATCTCTTATTACCCCCTCCTTCTGCTCCTCAGAAGATTCCTCTGATATATCTAATCTATGGAATTATCTTTCCCATGCTATCGTATTTTCCTTCAGCTCTTTACCGTTTAAAATCAATTTGACCAGATCTGATTTTAGCGGCAGATAACCGAACAGCCAATAAAAGAAGCATGATAGGGTCACCACTAAGTTGCATGATCGAAGACCAGCCCTGTACACTACTATATAAGTAAAGAGGACTGAGCTGACCAAACTCGCCAATGATCCGCTAGAACTCTGCTAAGCATAGAGAAGAGAGATTGCACTACAGAGCAAAGACTGTGGAGGACTCCCAGAGAGAGTGCAATCATCCATGAACAATGCACATGTCAAGCCTGTCCATCCTTAAGGATGCTTCTTATCTGGAGCACAATATTCTCCAAGACTGGCATATCCCAACGGATTCACCCTTATTACTGGAACATTTTATATCAAGTCATAACTTCAACTCTTGTGTTTGTAAGCTGTGTGCTCAATCCTCCTTGGTATCAAAGTGTACAAATATGCCTTGCCACCAACTGTATGCATTCATTGTACCCTTTTATACAGCACAGTGGATTATATTTGTCTTTATACTGTCTATGAAGCAATGGCTAACATATGTATCCTCATTGACATTGTAACAGTACAGTAGAATCTGGGGCACTTTGAGGAAATATCCTCAGATTTATATAAATTAAGTTGTTGATGAGATAACGTAGGGACTTAAAATAAAATTGGTGTATGCTCAGGTAAATAAGGGATGGGATTCTCCATCACCGCTGTAACCACATCACTGCATTGTGTCGTACATGAAAATCTATCTGCCATGTCTGTTACACAAAACCATAGCAGAAGGTGGATGCTCTTTGCTTCGCGATGATGTTTTGCCGGAGCAGTTAATTATGATTTAGTGACCTCTGCTTCTGTTGCTCGCTGACATAACTCAGCGCTTATCCTTTGGATCCCATCACAAATTATACTATAAACTGTCCTCTTACAATGAAGTATATGGCTCCTAAAATACCTTGTCATCCTATAAAGCAGGAATATGCACAGCAGTGTGTGTGCCCTTTCTTATGGAGTACAGCACTGAATATATTGACGGTGCCCTACACAAATGTTGTTTACCAATAAGATATTCTGGGCAGAGCTCTGGCCCTTGGAACAAAGTTCCCTGCAGTTTTTTTTTTTTTTTGCAAAGCTCCGCAGTCCATTTCACTGCAAAGCCCCCTCCCTAATCCTCATTCTGTGTAATGTGGAAAATAACATTGGCAGAGAGCTGCTCAGAGATGTGAGCAGAATATTTTTTTGCCATAAACGCACCTGCAGTTTGTCCGCAGAAAGCCTCAGGGAGGGGAGGGTGCAAGAGGAGGAGGAGGGGGTTAGGTTTGGCTTTTATTTATTTACAGTGTGCAGATGCTAGGAGGCAGCCAGAAAACGTGAAGGGGTGGAGGAGGATGAGAGAGAAACAGCTAGAGATGGGTAGCTGGGAAAGAGACAGAATAGAGGAAAGATAAAGAGAAGAGAGAACATGAAAAGATGGGAAGACATAGTGAGTGTGAAATGTAATAGAGAGAGGGAGGGAAAAGAAAAGAGAAAGGGATGGAGAGGAAATGAAAAGATGGGGAGGCATAATGAGTGTGAAATGTAATAGAAAGAGGGAGGGAAAAGAATAGAGAAAGGGATGGAGAGGAAATAAAAATATGGGGAGGCATAATGAGTGTGAAATGTAATAGAGATAGGGATAGAGAGAGGGAGGGTAAATAATAGAGAAAGGGATGGAGAGGAAATGAAAAGATGGGGAGGCATAACGAGTGTGAAATGTAATAAAGAGAGGGAGGGAGAAGAATAGAGAAAGGGATGGAGAGGAAATGAAAAGATGAGGAGGCATAACGAGTGTGAAATGTAATAAAGAGAGGGAGGGAAAAGAATAAAGAAAGGAATAAAGAGGAAATAAAAAGATGGGGAGGCATAACAAGTGTGAAATGTAATACAGAGAGGGAGGGAAAAGAATAGAGAAAGGGATGGAGAGGAAATGAAAAGATGAGGAGGCATAACGCGTGTAAAATGTAATAGAGATAGGGATAGAGAGAGGGAGGGAAAAGAATAGAGAAAGAGATGGAGAGGAAATGAAAAGATGGGGAGGCATAACGAGTGTGAAATGTAATAAAGAGAGGGAGGGAAAAGAATAGAGAAAGGGATGGAGAGGAAATGAAAAGATGGGGAGGCATAACGAGTGTGAAATGTAATAAAGAGAGGGAGGGAGAAGAATAGAGAAAGGGATGGAGAGGAAATGAAAAGATGAGGAGGCATAACGAGTGTGAAATGTAATAAAGAGAGGGAGGGAAAAGAATAAAGAAAGGAATAAAGAGGAAATAAATAGATGGGGAGGCATAACAAGTGTGAAATGTAATAGAGAGAGGGAGGGAAAAGAATAGAGAAAGGGATGGAGAGGAAATGAAAAGATGAGGAGGCATAACGCGTGTAAAATGTAATAGAGATAGGGATAGAGAGAGGGAGGGAAAAGAATAGAGAAAGAGATGGAGAGGAAATGAAAAGATGGGGAGGCATAACGAGTGTGAAATGTAATAAAGAGAGGGAGGGAAAAGAATAGAGAAAGGGATGGAGAGGAAATGAAAAGATGGGGAGGCATAACGAGTGTGAAATGTAATAAAGAGAGGGAGGGAGAAGAATAGAGAAAGGGATGGAGAGGAAATGAAAAGATGAGGAGGCATAACGAGTGTGAAATGTAATAAAGAGAGAGAGGGAAAAGAATAAAGAAAGGAATAAAGAGGAAATAAAAAGATGGGGAGGCATAACGAGTGTGAAATGTAATAAAGAGAGGGAGGGAAAAGAATAGAGAAAGGGATGGAGAGGAAATGAAAAGATGAGGAGACATAATGAGTGTGAAATGTAATAGAAAGAGGGAGGGAAGAAAATAGAGAAAGGGATGGAGAGGAAGTGAAAAGATGGGGAGGCATAACGAGTGTGAAATGTAATAAAGAGAGGGAGGGAGAAGAATAGAGAAAGGGATGGAGAGGAAATGAAAAGATGGGGAGGCATGATGAGTGAAATGTAATAAAGAGAGGGAGGGAGAAGAATAGAGAAAGGGATGGAGAGGAAATGAAAAGATGAGGAGGCATAACGAGTGTGAAATGTAATAGAGATAGGGATAGAGAGAGGGAGGGAAAAGAATAGAGAAAGAGATGGAGAGGAAATGAAAAGATGGGGAGGCATAACAAGTGTGAAATGTAATAAAGAGAGGGAGGGAGAAGAATAGAGAAAGGGATGGAGAGGAAATGAAAAGATGAGGAGACATAGCGAGTGTGAAATGCAATAGAGAGAAGGAGGGAAAAGAATAGAGAAAGGGATAAAGAGGAAATAAAAAGATGGGGAGGGAAAACAAGTGTGAAATGTAATAGAGAGAGGGATGGAAAAGAATAGAGAAAGGGATGGAGAGGAAATAAAAAGATGGGGAGGCATAACGAGTGTGAAATGTAATAGAGAGAGGGAGGGAAAAGAAAAGAGAAAGGGACGGAGAGGAAATTAAAAGATGGGGAGGCATGATGAGTGAAATGTAATAAAGAGAGGGAGGAAGAAGAATAGAGAAAGGGATGGAGAGGAAAGGAAAAGATGAGGAGGCATAACGAGTGTGAAATGTAATAAAGAGATGGACGGAAAAGAATAGAGAAAGGGATGGAGAGGAAATGAAAAGATGGGGAAGCATAACGAGTGTGAAATGTAATAAAGAGAGGGAGGGAAAAGAATAGAGAAAGGGATGGAGAGGAAATGAAAAGATGAGGAGGCATAATGAGTGTGAAATGTAATAAAAAGATCGAGGGAAAAGAATAGAGAAAGGGATGGAGAGGAAATGAAAAGATGGGGAGGCATAACGAGTGTGAAATGTAATAAAGAGAGGGAGGGAAAAGAATAGAGAAAGGGATGGAGAGGAAATGAAAAGATGAGAAGGCATAACGCGTGTGAAATGTAATAAAGAGAGGGAGGGAAAAGAATAGATAAAGGGATGGAGAGGAAATGAAAAGATGAGGAGACATAATGAGTGTGAAATGTAATAAAAAGAGGGAGGGAAAAGAATAGAGAAAGGGATGGAGAGGAAATGAAAAGATGGGGAGGCATAACAAGTGTGAAATGTAATAAAGAGAGGGAGGGAGAAGAATAGAGAAAGGGATGGAGAGGAAATGAAAAGATGGGGAGGCATGATGAGTGAAATGTAATAAAGAGAGGGAGGAAGAAGAATAGAGAAAGGGATGGAGAGGAAATGAAAAGATGAGGAGACATAATGAGTGTGAAATGTAATAAAGAGAGGGAGGGAAAAGAATAGAGAAAGGGATGGAGAGGAAATGAAAAGATGGGGAGGCATAATGAGTGTGAAATGTAATAAAAAGAGGGAGGGAAAAGAATAGATAAAGGGATGGAGACAAAATGAAAAGATGAGGAGGCATAATGAGTGTGAAATGTAATAAAAAGAGGGAGGGAAAAGAATAGAGAAAGGGATGGAGAGGAAATGAAAAGATTGGAGGCATAATGAGTGTGAAATGTAATAAAAAGAGGGAGGGAAAAGAATAGAGAAAGGGATGGAGAGGAAATGAAAAGATGGGGAGGCATTACGAGTGTGAAATGTAATAAAGAGAGGGAGGGAAAAGAAAAGAGAAAGGGATGGAGAGGAAATAAAAAGATGAGGAGACATAGCGAGTGTGAAATGTAATAAAGAGAGGGAGGGAAAAGAATAGAGAAAGGGATGGAGAGGAAATAAAAAGATGGGGAGGCATAACGAGTGTGAAATGTAATAAAGAGAGGGAGGGAAAAGAATAGAGAAAGGGATGGAGAGGAAATAAAAAGATGGGGAGGCATAACGAGTGTGAAATGTAATAAAGAGAGGGAGGGAAAAGAATAGAGAAAGGGATGGAGAGGAAATAAAAAGATGGGGAGGCATAACGAGTGTGAAATGTAATAAAGAGAGGGAGGGAAAAGAATAGAGAAAGGGATGGAGAGGAAATGAAAAGATGAGGAGGCATAGCGAGTGTGAAATGTAATAAAGAGAGGGAGGGAAAAGAATAGAGAAAGGGATGGAGAGGAAATGAAAAGATGGGGAGGCATAACGAGTGTGAAATGTAATAAAGAGAGGGAGGGAAAAGAATAGAGAAAGGGATGGAGATGAAATGAAAAGATGGGGAGGCATAACGAGTGTGATATGTAATAAAGAGAGGGAGGGAGAAGAATAGAGAAAGGAATGTAGAGGAAATGGAAAGATGAGGAGGCATAATGAGTGTGAAATGTAATAAAGAGAGGGAGGGAGAAGAATAGAGAAAGGGATGGAGAGGAAATGAAAAGATGGGGAGGCATAACGAGTGTGAAATGTAATAAAGAGAGGGAGGGAAAAGAATAGAGAAAGGGATGGAGAGGAAATGAAAAGATGAGGAGGCATAACGAGTGTGAAATGTAATAAAGAGAGGGAGGGAAAAGAATAGAGAAAGGGATGGAGAGGAAATGAAAAGATGAGGAGGCATAACGAGTGTGAAATGTAATAAGGAGAGGGAGGGAAAAGAATAGAGAAAGGGATGGAGAGGAAATGAAAAGATGAGGAGGCATAACGGGTGTGAAATGTAATAAAGAGTGGGGGGGGGAGAAGAATAGAGAAAGGGATGGAGAGGAAATGGAAAGATGAGGAGGCATAGCGAGTGTGAAATGTAATAAAGAGAGGGAGGGAAAAGAATAGAGAAAGGGATGGACAGGAAATGAAAAGATGGGGAGGCATAACGAGTGTGAAATGTAATAAAGAGAGGGAGGGAAAAGAATAGAGAAAGGGATGGAGAGGAAATGAAAAGATGGGGAGGCATAACGAGTGTAAAATGTAATAAAGAGAGGGAGGGAAAAGAATAGAGAAAGGGATGGAGAGGAAATGAAAAGATGAGGAGGCATCATGAGTGTGAAATGTAATAAAGAGAGGGAGGGAAAAGAATAGAGAAAGGGATGGAGAGGAAATAAAAATATGGGGAGGCATAATGAGTGTGAAATGTAATAGAGATAGGGATAGAGAGAGGGAGGGAAAAGAATAGAGAAAGGGGGCGAGTGAATGTGAGTCAGAGTAAAATAGTGATTGTGAGGGGAGAAATTTAACAACTGAGTATGTCAGGGAGGAATATAGAGAGTGGGTGAGATGGTGGGAATGGTACAGAGACTAGAGAGTGAGAGAAACAAGTAGAGATAAAAATAAGTGAGGAGGAGAGGTTGCAAAGCAGTTGTGAAAGAGAGAATGAAATGAAACAAAATTAAATTGAGAGTGAGTGAGGGAGAAAGGAGATTAGTGAGTGGGTGAAGAATATTTTAGCAAGAGGGAAAGAAATGGATAGTAAATGTGTGAGAAGGAAAGAAGTAAAAAGTGAGCGCGTGAGAGTGAAACAAACTGAAAATGTGTTAGTGTGTAAGAGAGGAGGCATGAAGAGTGAGTGTGTAAGTGAGTGGAGGAAATAATTTTTTTAATGGTAGAGAGAGCAAAATAAAGAGTGAGTGGGAGAGAGAAAGAGGGGGATCAAGTGTTAACTTGTGAGAGGAAGGAAAAAGAAAGTGTGACAGAGAAGGGAAATCAAGTGAGTGTGTCAGTGGGAAAAACGTGTGTGAGAGGTAAGAACTGTCTCAGATGACGAGATAAATCTGTCAGAAAAGGAGATATACAGTAGGACTAAGGAAATGGATGAATGGAAAAGAAAAGGGCCATATACAGGGAAAATGGAAAGAGGAGAAAAGGGAGAGAGAAATGATGTAA